>BSBM01000287.1:0-72500 GCA_027924585.1 Larix kaempferi | reverse complement strand
TTACATGCCATAGGCAAAACCTCGAAAGACCATCTGCAAATCTCCCATGGCACAAATTACATGCTTACCTGCACAACCTGATCCATAGCCACAAAGTATCATCTGATACTCATCATACATCATCCTGATGTACACATGATCACACTGATCATCATCACTGCAACATCTTGCTGCATGTCATCTAGAGAAGCTCGTCATCCACGATCATCCTGATCATACAATGCATCCATCTGATGCACACCACGTATCTACCTGATACATATACATATACATGGTCCAAGCATCCAACATGATCCATATACAAAATACATACACATGATCCAACCGATCATATCCAGCATCCAACATGATGCGTACATACATATAAATGATCCAATTGATCATATCCAGCATCCAACATGATGCACACAGACATACATAAAAATGATCCAACTGATCATATCCAGCAGGAACCAGAACATCATCTTGATGTTCATCATCTAGTGCTTACATCCACAGCCATGTGAAGGATCCTCCTTCCAACATGCTTGGAATGGCTTTAGCAAATGTGTCCATCACTTCTTCCTCGAAGTGTCCTAGATCTAAAGAACGCCAAGCCTCTCTCTAAAGTACTCGAACTTCACTCTGGCTAGTGACTTCGTCAGCACATCTGCAATCTGTTCATCCGTCGCAACATACAGGAGCTTCACAGCTCCTCTCTACACCATATCCCTGATATATTGATATTTGATCTCTATGTGTTTCGACCTGTCATGAAACACTGGGTTCTCGGACAACTTCACACAACTCTAGTTATCACAAAAGATACCAGTAGCTTCTAATGGGAGATGAAATAACTCGGACAGTAGCTTCCGTAGCCATACTGCCTCACAACTAGCTGAACAGGCTGCAACATACTCTACCTCAGCTGTACTCAGTGCTACGCAGGAATTATTCGTGCTAAACCAAGAGATCACACCTGATCCCATACTGAAGAAGCACCCAGATGTGCTCTTCCTATCTGCAGCACTGCCAGCCCAATCTAAATCAACATAACCCTGCAGTTAAACTTTTGATTCGCTTCATACTTGAGCCCATAGTCCACTGTACCCTTCACATACCTCAGAACATGCTTTACAGCAACTAGGTGAACACTCCTCGGATCTGTCAGGAACTGACTCAATGTGTTCACAGCAAAGCAAATGTCTGGTCTCATGTTCGTCAGGTACATCAAGGACCCAATCATCTGACGATACATAGAGACATCAACCGGCTCAGATGAAGCATCACATAGAAGCTTCAGATTCGATGCCATAGGTGTGGCCATGGCCTTGCAATCCATCATCCCGAATCTCTTCAGGATATCTACTGTGTACTTCCCTTGACCAAGGAAGATCCCACCTGCATTCTGCCACACCTCCATACCTAGGAAATAGTGCATCATTCCCAAATCTTTTATATCGAATTTAGCAGCAAGCTTCCTCTTAGTATCTGTAATCAGTCTGTCATCTCCTGTTACAAATAAGTCATCTACATATAGGAGTAGAATCATAGGATTCCCTTCCTCAACCTTGTAGTAAAGGTTGGAATCCACTTTACTCTTGGTAAAGCCCAAACTAGATAGGAAATTGTCCATCCTACCATACCAGGTTTTGGGAGCTTCCTTTAAGCCATACAAGGCTTTCTTCAATCTGCACACATATGACTCCCTGTCATGTATTTCAAAATTGAGTGGCTATTCCTCATATACTTCCTCTTCAACTACACCATTCAAGAAGGCAGTCTTGAAATCCATCTGGTGTATCTTCTATTTCATCACTTTTATTTTTCTCTATGTTGCCATCTGCAGCATGCTTGATCTGATAGATCCATATGGAAGTCATAACAAAACTTCCCTTCAGATCTTGGGACTACATCCCAAACATCATTCTTCATGATCGACGGATCATGGAATTCCATTTCTTCATCCCAGATCCTTGGAACTTCAATATCTTCAATAGATATCTTTATTGCTGGAACAAATGTTGTAGTCCTTCTTTTGTAGGTGAAGATATACGGTCTTTCCTACAAAACAAGTTAAATTGCATGATTAGAAACATCTCATAATTTTCAGAACAAATTATTTACACATAAAGAAATATGTCATACATTCATGCAAATATCTTAGCCAATGCTTCAATACAACATTTATCCATGTTCCACAACTTTCTAGATGCCTTCCAGTCTCTACGAGAACATTGTTAAGAGCTTGCACTACTCCCAACATGTCAGCAAAGAGGTTTCATTCTAGATAAGTAGCATTGGAATGTTGTACAGTGCCATAGGCCACTTACCCATCACATGCATATTAGTAATATACTGTTCATTAATGCAATCATTCTAATATGCACAATACATCTCCTAAGTCTAGGAACATAAGCATAATATTATTTAAACAAACAAAATAGGCAAGAAATGATAATTGAAATACTTATCTTTGTTTGTTTGTTGGGTGGACTCCCTCTGAGTCTTTGCTTCCTGGCAGGAGCTGCTGAAATAGCTTCTTCTACACCTTTCTGTTGTGGAATGTAGGAAGATGGTCAACTCCCTCTGAAAATCTGCATCCTTGCAGGAGCTGCTGGAGTGTGCTCCCTCTTGATCTTTGCTTCCTAGATTACCTGTCCTTGAACTTATATTCATCCTTGCTGACATCAATCTTCTTGAACCCATAAAAGACCTCTTCTGGTGTCTTGTTGTCCAATATTTTGTGGGGTGTTCTGTTCTACACATATACAGTTATTCTAGTTGCTTCTGCTCATAGATGCATAGGTAGATCTTGGTCATGCAGCATTTCCCTTGCCGCTTCCATGATTGTTCTGTTCTTCCTTTCTGCAACTCCATTCTGTTGAGGATTATAAGGAGCAGTCAACTCCCTCTTAATCCCTGAATCACTACAAAGCTTCTTGAAGTCACCTGAGGTGAATTCTCCACCATTGTCGGATCTGAATGTTTTGATCTTCTTGTCAGTTTGATTCTCCATAAAGGTTTTGAATTCCTTAAACTTATCAAACACCTCATCTTTGTTCTTCAAGAAGTATACCCAAGTCTTCCTGGAGAATTCATCAATAAATGAGACATAGTAAGCATACCCACTCAGAGAACTGGATGACATAGGACCACATACATCTGAGTGGATGATTTCCGGGATGTCTTTTGCCTTGCTTTCACTGCTTGGGAAAGCCTTCTTAATGTTCTTACCTTTTGCACATCCTTTGCAAACACCTTCATGTTTGGTCTTGATTTTAGGAAGACCCTCTACAGCCTTGCTTGCAATTGGAAGTGCTCTATAGTGCATATGAGCAAGTTTTCTATGCAAAAGTTCACTTGGGTCCATGGATTCATGCAACATGGCATGTTCAAGTTGTCCCTTCAATTTATACAAACCTCCCTCTTGCTCTCCAATCACTACTACATCATCTATGTTCTTTCCCTTTGGCCACATTAGGACTTGGCCATCCATAAATGCAACCCTCATACCTTTTGCATCCAAAGCAAAGATGGAGAGTAAGTTCTTCTTGAGCCCAGGTACATAAAGGACTTCTTTCATCTTCAAGTATTTTCCAGAATCTAGGTTGTAGGAGGCTTCACCACTTCCTTTGATTGGGTATTGATAATCATCCCCAAGTTTCACCTTATGGGGTGATTCATGTTCAGATAGGTTCACAAAATATTCCTTAAACACAGTCATGTGTTTGGAAGACCCACTATTAATCAACCAATCATTACAACCATGGGAGATGGTACCTGTGAGAGCAGAGATTAGAACATACTCTTCTTCACTTGATGAGTTATCATCACTTTCTGCCCTAACCTTCTTCTTGGGTGGTTCATCATCCTCGGCAGCATGAGCATGAAGCCTTCTTTTGATGCCCTTCTTGTTGTTGTTGTCCTTCTTGTTCTTGGGACAATTTATGGAAATATGTCCTTTCTTTGAAGTGATGTGAAGATTTCTTGGAGTGAGATGGCTCTCTCTTGGACTTCCCTTTCTTGGTGTGAGCTGTGAGATCTTGATCTTCATTCCCCATCTTTTCTTCTCATGCCACAAGCCTTGCTTCTTCTTGTGAGCATTCTTCCCGTAGTCTACTGAAGGAGATCAACTTCTTCCTTGCACAAATTCCTTGGATAAAGGAATCCCATGAAATGGGTAGGCCATTTAGAGTGGTCATCACCACTTCACCATTCTCCACCATTTCATCCACTGCTTCTAGTTGTTTCTTGATCTGGGAGACTTTTGAAAAATAAGATTGAATGGTTTCTCCATTCTGAAACTTTACTCCTTTCAATTGGTTCCGCAGGGTCATCTTCCGATTTATGTTCTTCCCTTCAAATAGCTTGGTCAAAGAGTCAAACATCTCCTTGGATTTCTTTAGAGAGGACACATGGGGTATGAGATGATATTTAATAGAATCAGCAATGATTCTCTTTGCCTTGACCAAGTTCTTCTTATGCAATACCTTAGCCTCTTCATCCTCTGGGATAGGGATGTCTTCTTTCACATATGAGTCCAACTCATTCTCTTCCAGGATTAACCCAATCCTATACTTCCAAGCCTAGAAGTTATCAGCTCCTTCAAGATTATCCTCAAACTTGGTGTGGTGAGACATCTTAAAGAGTAATTCAAATGGAAATAGAAAAGATTTAGATCTTACCACTTGAAATGCTGAAAACTGGATCTGGTCCTAGATTAGGGTTTGTAGGAAAAACCCTAAAAATTCAAAATGTGAATTTCAAATTTCTGAAAGGATAGAAAGATGCGCCTTGATGAGATGATCAGCCTGGTGTATTCAGAATTTGAGATCAGCAAAGTTTTGCCCTTCAAAATTGCCTTTTTGTCCTCCCGGGTTCACTAGGGAGAGCCCTGAATTAGGGATTGAGTTTCCCGGAGATCTACCCAGCCCAAAATCTCGATCCAAAGCTCTAAACTTCGATTTTTGCAAGGAGCTTCCAGCTATGCCTTCAGATTCCAAAAATTCCTATTTTTGTGGAAACCCTAATTTTTAGGGCCAAATCTAAAAATGCTTGGAATTGAATTCTGATTGGACAGATAGATGCACCTTGATGAGTAGAGTCGATCTACTATACTGATTTTCAAAAATCTATGGAGAGAAACCCAATAAACAAGGAACTCAAGCTTTCATCACTGCAAAATGTCTTCTTCTCAGGTTAGCTCTGATACCATGTTAAATTTTGAGCATTAATTCACAATACTCTAGGATATTTGCTGAGAGAATAACATATACAGTCTATCAATGCATGACAATCACAATATGACAAGCATCACAAGAATCAAAAGCATAAGAGACAAGAGACACACAGTTTTCGTGGGGAAAACCCTAAGGTGAAAAACCCCACAACTTCCTCAGAGATAGAGAGAGCAATGGCTCAACCAAAGTACAACCAAAATACACTGAGATAGTCTCCTAGTAGAAAATGATCCTCCTCCTCACTAGTGTGCCACTTTCTGAGCGAGAGTGAGTTACTTTTCTGAGTGAATAAAATAGAGATCTCCGATCTCTATTTATACTAACCTTTTTTCCTAGTGACCTTATGGGGCCAACTTGTCTAGCTAGGTACATCCACATTATAATATATATAATTCAGGGCTAACCCCACATGGTGGTCTAATAACCCATCGGCAAGTACACACACTTGCGACACTTGTCAATCCTCATGACGACACTTCCTTATAGAGGAATGACACATCTCTTATAAGGGTACAATAAATATATATAAAATACACAGATGAAATACATTCCAAAGTTACATATACATCAATAGTTAGGGGGAAGACGCGAGAGAGAGAGAGAGAGAGAGAGAGAGAGGAGTGGGGACTAGAGGTAGGGGGACGAGAGAGTGAGAGGTGGGTCAGTAATGGTTACAAGAGAGAGAGAGAGAGAGAGCAAGCAAAGGGGTGAGGGAGGAGGGTGTGGTTGATTAAGGGTATGGGAAGGAAGGGATTTGGGGGAGAGAAAGATATAGATGTTAGGGTGGGGCAAAGGGATAGGTGTTTTGTGAAGTTAGAGATAAGGCAAAAATAGGGCGAGGTAGAGCGAGAGAGAGGGGATTTGGGAGAGTATGAGTGGGGTTAGGGAGAGAGATGGGGTATTAGGGGTAGTTACGTTATGTCAGATAGGGGATGGTGTTAGGGGGTTGGGGTAGAGAGAGAGAGAGAGAGAGACAGGTGATTGGGGCAGGGTGTGTGTGATTAGGGGTAGGGTTGAGGAGGGGAGTCAGGGGAGAGAAAGAAATATAGATCATAGTAGGGGAAATTTGGGGAAGGGGATTAGGGAAGATTAGGGTAGTTAGAGGGAAGGGGTGGTATCGGGTGCGGGCAGAGAGAGAGAGAGAGATTGGGGGTAAGTTATAGGGGAGGGAGATTAAGAGAGAGTGAGAGGGATAGGGGGGTTAGGGGTAGTAGGATTAGGAGAGAGAGAGAGAGAGATATTGGGGGTAAGTTATAGGGTAGGGATATTAGGAGAGAGTGAGAGGGAGAGGGGGGTTAGGGGTAGTAGGATTATGAGAGAGAGAGAGAGAGAGAGAGAGAGGAGGGGTTTCTTGTGGGTTGGGAGATTAGGATGGGTTTGTTGTGGGTGGGGAGATTAGGAGGGGAGCTATGGAGAGAGAGTGGTGGGTTAGCTATTGTGAGAGTGAGAGAGAGAGGGTGTTTTAGTGGTTTGGGGTAGAGAGAGGGGCGGGGGTTAGGTGTAGGTGGTAGAATAGGGCAAAGACAGAGTGAGAGATGGGGTTAGTAAGGGTTAGCGGAAAGTGGTTAGAGAGTAATTCATAGAGGAGGGGGGTGAAAGGTAGGGTGAGGAGTATGGTGGTGAGAGTGAAAGACGGCATTAGTAAGTGTTACAGAGATACAAAGATATGATAGGGGGTTAGTGGCAAGGGGAGAATTAGGGTGTGTGTGCATGTGTGTGTGTGTGTGTGTGAGAGAGAGAGAGAGAGAGAATCAAGGGTGTTAGGGGGTTGGAGGGGAGAGAGAGGGGTGGGTGGTAAGGGGTTGGATTAGAGAGAGATGATTGGGGGTTAGGTATAGTTGGAGGAGTAGGGTAGAGAAATATTTATAGAGGGGGTTTGTAAGGGTTAGGGTGAATAGAGAGAGAGAGAGAGAGAAGGGGTGAGGGTATAGGGTGCAGTTGATTAGGTGTATGGGGAGGAATGGATTTAGGGGAGAGAAATACATAGATGTTGGGGTGGGGTGAGGGGATAAGTGTTTAGGGAAGTTAGCGATAAGGGGTTGGGGTAGAGAGAGAGATGAAAGGGGTAGGTGGGGTAGGGTGTATGTGACTAGGGGTAGGATGGAGGAGGGGAGTTGGTGGAGAGAAAGAAATAGAGATTATAGTAGGGGAAAGTGGGTGAAGGAAATTAGTAAAGATTAGGGTATTTAGAGGGAAAGGGTGGTATAGGGTGGGTGAAGAGAGAGAGAGAGAGAGATTAGGGGTGATACGTTGTAGTGGGAGGGTTATTATGTGAGAGATAGAGGATTAGGGGTAGGGGGAGTAGGATATATATATATATATATAGTGAGAGAGAGAGAGAGAGAGAGATGGAGGGCGTGGTTATGGGTAGGGAGAGTAGGAGTGTTTAGGGGAAGAGGACAAGGGGTTAGGTGTAGTGAGAGTGTGAGAGAGTGGGATGTTAGGGGGTTGGAGGAGAGACAGAGGGGTAGGGTTCAAATGTAGGTGGAGTAATAGGGTAGAGAGAAACTAAGATAAGGCACTAGGGGGAGGTTATTTTTGAGGGAGGAATAGGTGGGTGTGTGTGTATGAGAGAGAAAACAAGGGGGCGAGGGTTTGTTAGGGGGTTGTGAGAGAGATATATATAAATAGATAGATAGAGAGAGAGAGAGAATAGAGGCCAGGGGGAGGGTCTGTGTGATTAGGGATAAGGGGGTATAGAAAAGGATGATGGGTGGTAAGTGGTAGTGGGGAGGGGATTAGGGGGTGTTAGGGATTTTGGGGAGAGGGAGTGGTGGGGTGTAGTTGTAGGTGAAGGAGTAGGGCAGAGAGAGAGAGTGAGAGATGGGGTTGATAAGTGTTATTTGGAAGAAGTGAAAAGAGAGAGATGTTGGACACGGGATTATATATGCTTAGTGATGTATGCAGTGATATATAGAAATAACGATGCAATGATAAATAGTGGTAATAAGAAGCAAGGACATTGATTTAGCCGAGTAGGTTACATGAGCGGATTCCTTAACTCGGATTTGCTGAGTTGTATGAGTAATTGGTTTGACCCAGGTGGTCTGGTATATAGTTGGTTGAACTCAAATTATTGATTCGAATAATGTGAACAAGATATTGATCGGTAAAGACAGATTGATCAGTTGACGAGCAGTGTCGCACAGTTGTGTGCAGTGGTCAGTGGACAGTTGATGAGCAATGGTCAGTTGATGAGCAGTGACAGTGGTTGTGCAGTGTGGTACAAATTGTGTAGTGTGGTACAAGTGTTGGATAGCAGGTCCGCAGGATCAGTGCAGTTTGTGGTTCAGTAGTTCAGTATCTATCTTCATATCAGGGTGGCAGGACGGGGCAAGGAAATTTAGGGAACTAAGGCTTCCTTCAGGTTGTATCCTATAAACCAGGGGGTTGTAGCCTCCTTCCAGTTGTAGCTGGAGAATTGAAGTCTTTGTAAAAAAGGGGGTTGTTGCCTTCTTCCAATTGTTGCTGGTAAATTATTATTATAAAGGATTCCGTGGTTTTTCGCCCAGGACTTGGGTTTCCACGTAAAAATCTTGTGTACTGTGTTTTTCTATGCTTCCTATGTGATGATGATATGATGAGCTGTAATTGTTAATAATGTTGATGATATAATAATAATGTGATAATGCATTAATGAATGATGTATTGAATAAGCTGCTGATGATTGTTAAAGTTGAAAAATTAATAAAAAGCTATACACACTGTTCACCCCCCCCCCCTCTCAGTGTGCTCGGTGTGTCCAACAATTGGTATCAGAGCGGGTCCTTCACAGAAAGCCTTACCAGCTTGAAGGAGATCCTTGACACACCATGGGGTTCTCAGTGAATGGATTATCTTGTGGTACAAATAGCTTGATTTGGAAAATAAGAATGCAAGCTTATCTTGAAGAAGAAGGCAGTGGGGTATGGCAGTCAGTGCTTACTGGGTACAATCATCCGAAGAAAGTGAAAACAACAGCTCAGAAGGAAGCAAGGAAAAATAATTCAATCGCTATGAAATCCATTCTTGAAGGCTTTTCAAATTCCATAAAAGAGAATATTGGAAAGTGAAACACTGCTAAGGAACTATGGCTCAAAATAGAACATCTCTACTCCTCTAAGGAACATGAAGAAGAAGTTATGAAACTCATGACTGCAGATCTGATAGATCTCCAAAAGAAGAAAATAGGAAAGTGCAAATCAATTGAAGAATTGTCACTGAATTTAGATCAACTCTACTCCATTGAAGAACAGAAAGCAGAAGACAACTCCATAGAAAGGTCAGTACAAGATCTAGGTGAGTATGAAGGTAAGTCTATTGAACACCGTGTTTGTAATGTTTTTGAAGAAATATGTCTATCGGGTATAGAGGATAAGTGCTATTCAAAATTCATATATTATAATACATCAAAATGCGATGAATCTCATTGTTTCTTGATAAATTATGGAAATGAATGTTTAAACAATGATATTTCTAATGCTTTGCAAAACGTTGAGAAACTTTGTAAACAGAACCAGGTATTGCAAGAGCAATTGGACAAATCTGAGAAGAGGAATCAAGAAGAATATGAGAAATCCACACAGACTATAATTGATCTAAATCTCCAAGTTGAAGAAGCTACCAGAATCAAAGAAGCCATATCCAACTCTCTGAAAGATCAACTTGAGAAGTCTACTACTAAAAATAAAAGACAATCAAAATAAATTGACAAGCTTAGAAGATAGCTAGAAGATAAGGAGAAAGAATTGACTCACAACCTTCAAGACAAAGATAGTGAGATCAGTATCTTACTTGAAAAAATGCAGAAGGAAAGATCCGCGAGTCAGAAAGAAGATCCAAGTGACAAAAGGGGAATTCATTTCAGTCATGAGATTGAAGAGAAACTAAGAAGAAAACAAGAAGATGAAATCAAATCCTTGAAGATAGAATTACGAAAGGTATGTCTGACGAATTTTGAATTTGAAAAGGAACTCTCAGAACTAAGAAAAGAAAATCAAGAAATAAAAGGACAGATGGAAGACAATATTGTCGTTGATTTGAAAGAACAGATAGAAGAAGTCAAGAAAATTGAAGAAGACCTAACAAGACAACTGCAAGAAAAGATAGAAATTTGTCAAAAGCAAGAATTGAAAATCCTCTCTCTAAAGGAAGATTTGAACAAGACAGTTGCTCAGTTGAAGACAAATTCAGAGATGGAAAAGAACATTGAAGAAAGTGAGAGTTCCAGGGAAAAAGAAGAAAACGCTAATAGTTATATAGATATTTTCAGTAGATCCCATAATCAGCAAGATTCAACAAAGAATAGAAATAGAGAAGCTGCATCACAAAGAAAATCCTTTGCTCAGGGATATCCCATGATGTTCAGTGGTCACTGCTACAAGTGTAACAACTATGGTCACAAAGCCATCCATTACAGAGCTCATGAAAGAATCACTCCAGAAAGAAATCAAGTTATGTTTTCCGTTCATTGTTATAATTGTTATCATTATGGTCATTTTGCAAAACATTA
The DNA here is from genome assembly GCA_027924585.1 of Larix kaempferi. Taxonomy (NCBI): domain Eukaryota; kingdom Viridiplantae; phylum Streptophyta; class Pinopsida; order Pinales; family Pinaceae; genus Larix; species Larix kaempferi. The sequence continues at coordinate 61,787 of BSBM01000287.1, read as the reverse complement.
CAATATGCAGGGAGAAGTTAAAGTTTGGAGAAGAAAGCAAGTTCAATCGAATGTCATGAACAATAATCAGTCTACCATGGTATGGAGAAGAAAGTCAGTAGATCGCTCCATTGATAAGAACAGAAATGATGAAATTTTTGGGAAAAAACCCAATACCATTTTGAAGACTATCGATCAGTGTTATGAAGTGTAAAAGGAACTATGTACCTGATTATCATGGATTGAGATCAACGATCACAGTTTGTTCCAGCATACAAGCAGCAATGGTACTCATTGATAGGGGGAGTAGTATTGCTAAAGAAAGTTCTCGTTGCCATTGATGCAAAAAGGAAGAGAAGTTGTTGACATGGGGAGCATGCCCTGAGGGGGAGTTGTATTGTCAAAGGATGTTCCCTTTGCTATTGATGCCAAAGGGGGAGAGAAACTGTGACAAGGAGAGATTGTTCTGAAAAGGAATTTGAGTGTTGTCATCAATGACAAAGGGGGAGATTGTTGATTAAGTTGTCATTGATGCCAACAGTGCCTGGTCATTGATGCCAACAGTGGAGTCTTGGTGCCCCTTGTGGAGCCGTGAGGGTTATTATTTGGTTTGTAGTTATCTGTGTCAGAGGAGACCTTTTTACTTTGTCCAAGCCCAAGCTTGAAGCCCTTGGAGGCCTTGGGACAATGCCAAAATCCCTAGATACCCATTAACTTGGTTGAGTGACCCTAAGCTGTATCTTGGTCCCAGTTGAGTCCATTGTTGTATCCCCTAGTCCTAGTTGTCTTTTGGTTGATGGTTTCTATGTTGCTTGTACTTGTTGTGGTCTCTTGATTGGTTGTTGAATGAATATTATGGTAGTTTGGTCTTTGGAGCCCTCACACAGTTGACTTGTGCCCTTACATAATGAATTCTTTCTTTTGATGATGTCCATGAAGAGGTCCTGCACAAATTAAAGAAAACGAATTTGAAGGACCCTGCCAATGCAAGCAAGACTCTCATAGGGTGATATCCCTCGTCAAGCTCTTTCTGTTGATATGTGGAATGTCTCCTAACTCAGCACGGTTGATGACTTATTGTCATTTAAAGTTGATGTGGTCATGAAGCCCTTAGTACCCTTATATTGGGGTTTTGATGGCTATGAACCCATTTGGTAATGAAACCATAATGTATGCCTTGCCCCTAAAAACACTAATAATACCCTAATGTTGCATTGATGCCAATTGCACCTTTACATTAACACTTGAAGCCCTTAATGGCGTAATACAACCTTGATAGTATAATGGAGCACACCTTTGCATATGATAACCCACACAATGATTGGCTTGATGTTGAATTTAACAATGGTCCATCTGGTGACAAGCTTGAAGCCCATGATGTCACATCCCCTCCCATCATACTAGTGCGATGGAGAGGATCGTGGTGCTAAAACCGGGCATCTAGCCGCATGAACTTATTAAATAAGCATTCACATATACATATAAAAAAAGAAATATGTAAATTTATAATTATAAGATAACACAGCGGAAGTAATTTCAATAACACATCCATCATACATTCACGATATTCATCAAATAAATAAATGCAAAGTTAACACAAGAGAGTACTTATCTTATAACAAAGTAGTCCCAAGCAACTGGCTATGCAACTGCAACGTTCCACCCAACCATAGGCCAGTTGTGATCATAAATATCTCAACACACTGCCATGCCCGAGCTGGGCATGATCTCTACAAGGAATCAGGGAATAGAAAACTCACACATAGCCCAAAGATACACCAAATCAGCCAAGCCAAACTACAGTTGGGTTTATTAGGATGTTAGGCAATGGAAGGAATAATTGCTAAGCTAGTGGGATCATCCATAGAGATATGGGCACCCTCTGCAAGATCTACCTAGCTTGGTCCCCACAATACCTACACACCTGGCACAAGGAAGTATTCCCTTCACTAATACACAGTCCCTCAGGCCATACCTTCCATTATACTGTTCTTCAATGTGTGCATAGAAGAGCAACCATCCCTTTTGATACTCTTGAGAGGTTACCTCCTCACTAGGTTTATCAAGCCAATTCTGGTCCACTTCCACTCCTAATTCTTGCTCATAATTTCCCAACCAACACAGGGATGCACCCTACAACAAAACACGAGTGCTGAAAAATGTGGGCAACCCAAAACGAACTGGTAGATGGGGAATAAACCCTGGGAGAGCAAATTCGTTTTCAGAAAACATTTTTATATGCATTCTAGGGGCTGAAACGACCTCTATAAACCCCCAAAACGTGACTCCCTTTCTCCCAGCCACTGTGCAACACAAAAACGAGCTCCTAGCTATGGAAACATGCAGGAAATTGGTAAAAAACGTGATGGGGAAATCCCAGCTAGCTCAGACTGCGTCAGGGAGGAAAGACTCTGGGTTCAAAAATGGATTTGGGCACCATTTCGTGGGTGTTTTCTTGCCCCAGAAGCAAAAGTACATTTTTCTAGGATGATGGCTTGCCCATGCACAAAATTGTCTGCCATACCTCTTCATTCCCAAGGCATTAACTGCCTCAACCAATTTCTGGAAGAATTAAATGATTGGGTGCATAACCCAAAATGGGTAGTTGGTGGTTTATGGGTTTTCTCATTGACACATGGATTAACACCATTGGCTCAAGGGTTTGAATAATTTCCCTCCCTATTCCTTGTAGAATCATGCCCCCATATCTTTGTTGCATTGCATAGCTAGTTGTGGGTTTTTTCATTACAATTCGTATTTACATGATGTCTTAATTTACATTGTGCCTATCTAGCACAAGAACCACAGGCATCTATTTTTAATTTCCGATACATAAAACGCTAAATCAATGGTGGGGCCTTGGCCTTGAGCTTCTCACCATGATTAAATATCAATATTTACATCATTTACAATTTAATGCGAAGGGGGTCAAAATGGGGACGTGACACATGATGGCACCTTGCACATGGCATGTCGTTGAAAGCCTTAGTGGTTTGAATGCAACCATATGATGATGTGGAGGACACACTCCCATGAATTTTAATGATATGGTTAACTATTGAAGAATATAAAATAATAAAAATGATGAAAATACATGTAACAAGCCTTAATGGCTTAATGACTCCTAGGTTGACCATTGAAGTGATAATTCAAAGTCAAAATAAAATTCCAATTAAATATTTAAAATAAAAATGATTACCTTGGTCACCCTACAAGTCGGCTCCAAAAATTAAATTAAAAAATTCAAATTAAATAAATTATTATAAATTATTGCAAGGTTGGGTCAATTTTTTTTGGGGGGAAAACTAGTATAAATACACTTGATCTCCCACTCAAAAAGGTGTGAAAAATTCGGACAGCTCTGAGGAAATTTTCGGGTACTGTAGCAGGCAGCTACAGTGGACAACATTTTTCAATTTTTGTTTTTCATCTTTGTTGTGGAGCAGTAGGTGATCTCTAAGTTCTGAGTTTTTACATGGTCTGAAATTTGAGGGGAATGAACTGTGACAGCCAAGCTCTGATTTTTTGATTTTCTGTCATCTCTGAGGAAATTTGGTGGTAAAGAAAAGGTTACTACAGTAGTAGGGAGCAGTAAGTACATTACACTTATTTCTATTTTTGGAAAAATCAGTGAGCTACAGCAGAAATATTTTCCTATCTGTTTTGAGGAGACCACGGTCCTAATCTCCACCAGTCACAAGTCTAAGTTGTTGAAGGAGTTAGGTCACAATTTTATAAAGTTTGCAGCAGTCCAAGGTTTGTGAAGTTGCTTATACCAACCTGTGTTCTTTGAAAGGTATGTTTGTGTACATTGGTATGATAGTGCCTACACAGTAGCATACTATGATGACTTGGTATGATAACTACAAAGTGATACATGCATGAGATGTTTTGATATGGTATGCATGCCTAGTGATAAGCTAAACCAGTAGCACAAAATGATTACAAATTATGATCAATAATGATATATTTACACAGTGATGAAATATTTACACAGTGATGATATATTTACACAGTAATGATATATATGCTTAGTACACAATGGTATGCTCAGTTTACACAATATGTATGCTTAGTCTACGCAGAGACATATACTCAGTGAAATGCACAGTAAAACATATATTCTCGATGATGATAGTACACAGTGAACCAATGAGGATACATTGATATGTTAGGTAGTTACTTATGATGTACATGTTCAGTGATAAATTATATAGTGCTTAGCTTGTATACACAGTGATAGTACCTGTGCTCAGTGTTTTATACAGTGTTATGATATGCACAATGATGACTCAGTAGTACACAGTAATTTATATAGCAGTGACACATATACAATGATGTTTGATGATGTCTACATGTATGCGCAACTTGATTACACAGTGCTATGATGTTTACACAGTGATGAGCTAGAAATGTTACACAGTAATATGCTCAGTAGTGTGTATGCTCAGTAATGGACACAATATTATATATGCTCAGTGATGTATGCAGTGATATATAGAAATAATGATGCAATGATAAATAGTGCTAATAAGCAACAAGGATATTGATTCAGCCGAGTAGGTTACATGAGCGGATTCCTTAACTCAGATTGGCTGAGTTGTATGAGTAGTTGGTTTGACCTAGGTGGTCTAGTATATAGTTGGTTGAACTCAAATTACTGATTCCAATAATGTGAACAAGAGATTGATCGGTAAAGACAGATTTATTAATTGACGAGCAGTGTTGCACAGTTGTGGTGCAGTGGTCAATGGACAGTTGATGAGCAATGGTCAGTTGATGAGCAGTGACAGTGGTTGTGTAGTGTGGTACAAGTGTTGGATAGCAGGTCCACAGGATTAGTGCAGTTTGTGGTTCAGTAGTTCAGTATCTATCTTCATATCATGGTGGTAGGACGAGGCAAGGAAATTTAGGGAGCTAAGGATTCCTTCAGGTTGTAGCCTGTAAACCAGGGGGTTGTAGCCTCCTTCCAGTTGTAGCTAGAAAATTGAAGTCTTTGTAAAAAAGGGGGTTGTTGCCTCCTTCCAGTTGTTGTTGGTAAATTATTATTATAAAGGCTTCCATGGTTTTTCCCCCAGGACTTGGGTTTCCACGTAAAAATCTAGTGTACTGTGTTTTTCTATGCGCCCTATGTGATGATGATATGATTAGTTGTAATTGTTAATAATGCTGATGATATAATAATAATGTGATAATGCATTAATGAATGATGTATTGAATAAGCTGCTAATGATTGTTAATGTTGAAAAAGTAATAAAAAACTATACACAATGTTCACCCCCCCCTCTCAGTGTGCTCGGTGTGTCCAACAAGAGAGAGAGGTGGAGGAGGTGTTAGAGGTAGGGGGAGAGGTAGGGGGTTGAGAGAGTGAAATATTGGGTTAGTAAGGGTTAGGGAGTGGAGGAGAGAGAGAGAGGGGGGGATGTAAGGGGTAGGGGTCAAATGTAGGTGGAGTAATAGGGTAGCGAGAGACTGAGAGAAGGAAATAGGGGGAGGTTAGTTGTGAGGGAGGAATAGTTGGGTGTGTGTGTATGAGAGAGAGAATAAGGGGGTGAGGGTGTGTTAGGGGGTTATGAGAGAGAGATATATAAATATATATATAGAGAGAGAAAATATAGGCTGAGGGGAGGGTGTGGGTGATTAGGGATAAGGGTGTAGAGAGAATGATGGGGGGTGGTAAGTGGTAGTGGGAAGGGGATTAGCGGGGGTGTTAGGGATTTTGGGGAAAGGGAGTCATGAGGTTTAGTTGTAGGTGAAGGAGTAGGGGAGCGAGAGAGAGAGAGTGAGAGATGGGGTTGATAAGGGTTATTTGGAAGAAGTGAGAGAGAGAGAGAGAGAAAGAGGTGGAGGAGGTGTTAGAGGCAGGGGGAGAGGTAGGGGATTGAGAGAGTGAGATATTGGGTTAGTAAGGGTTAGGGTGTGGAGGAGAGAGGGAGGGAGGGATGTTAGGGGGTTGGGGGAGAGACAGAGTGGTATGGGTCAAATGTAGGTGGATTAATAGGGTAGAGAGAGACTGAGAGAAGGCGCTAGGGGGAGGTTAGTTGTGAGGGAAGAATAGGTGGGTGTGTGTGTTTGAGAGAGAGAGAACGAGGGGGCGAGGGTGTGTTAGGGGGTTGTGAGAGAGATATATATAAATATATAAATATATATGTATATATATATAAATATATAAATATATATATAGAGAGAGAGAGAGAAAATAGAGGCCAAGGGGAGGGTGTGGGTGATTAGGTATAAGGGGGTAGAGAGAATGATGGGGGGTGTTAGGGATTTTGGGAGAAAGAGTGAGGTTTGGGGGATTAGAGGTAAGGGAAGGAGGAGGGTTGTGTGTGTGTGTATGAGAGAGAGAGAGAGAGAGAGAGAGAGAGAGAGAAGGGGGTTAAAGGTAGGGGGAGGAGTAGGGTAGTGAGAAAGTGAGAGAGGGGGTTAGTGAAGGTTAGTAAGAGAAGGGGAGAGAGAGAGAGGAGGAGGAGGAGGGAGGTTAGTTTTAGGGGGAGGTGTAGGTTGGTGTGTGTATGTGAGAGAGAGATAGAGAGAACGAGAGCGGGATTGGGTTAGGTGATTTTGATATATATATCTATAGATAGATAGATAGATAGATAGATAGATAGATAGATAGATAGATTGATAGAGAGAGAGAGAGAGAGAGAGAGAGAGAGAGAGAGAGAGAGAGTCGAGGCTATGAGGGATGAGGTGGGTGATTAGGGGTAGGGGGAGGAGGGGATTTGGGGGAGAGAAATAGATAGATATCGTGGTTGGGGGAAGGGGGTGGGGGTTTAGGAAATACTAGGTAGGTTAGAGAGAAGGGGGGTAGAGAGAGATGGGGGGTTATAAGTGGTAGGGGAAGGGGATTATGGGGGTGTTAGGGGTTTTGGAGAGAGATAGTGATGGGTTTAGATGTAGGTGAAGGAGTATGTTGGAGAGAGAGAGTGATGGGTATATATGTAGGTGAAGGAGTAGGTGGGAGAGAGAGAATGAGAGAGCGGGTGAATAAGGTCTATTTGGAAGAGGTGAGAGATAGAGAGAGATGTGTCAGGAAGTGTTACAAGTATGGGAGAGGTAGGGAATTAGAGAGTGAGATAGGGGGTTAATAAGGGTTAGGGGGTGGAGAGAGAGAGAGAGAGAGAGAGAGAGAGAGAGAGAGATACAGAGAGAGGATGGTGTTTAGTGGTAGGGGATTTGTAGGGGGGTCTATGAGAGAGAGAATGAGGGGGCAGTGGGGTGGTGTTCAACGGTTAGGAGAGAGAGAGCAGTGGGGGTTAGAGGATGGTGGAGGAGTAGGAGGGTGTGTGTGTTTTTATGTGTGTGTGTGGGAGAGAGAGAGAGAGGTCAGAGTTTGGGTTATCAACCGTAGGGTGAGGCCGTGGTTTGGGGGAGAAAAAGAAATAGATATTGGATTAGGCAGAGGGGTAAGAGGGAGGAGGGGTTTTGCAGGAGAGTGTTGTGGAAAAAACAGATCCCATGCTTAGCTAAAGCACGGGAGCCCCATTCCTAATAAACACAAAGGTAATTGGGTGAGTTTTCTTGTAAATATGAAATTTTTGGTTTTTCAATTCCTAAGATCCCTTACCCATACTTTTGTTCTGTGTGTTTTCTTATGATCGAAAAATTTCTAAGTGTTTTGGGTTTGCAGGAAGCTTTAGTTTTTGATCATTTTATCATCTACTTCTAGCGACCCGAAACCCAACATTTGGGGAACCCAAAATCCGCAACCCAACAGTTGCGGGTTGCGGGATTTGTTTGTTTGTCGTGGATTTAAGCAACCCGACAACTGCGAGTTACGGGATTTCATTTTGCAGCTTATGGTTTTTGTCATCCCGAAACCCACAACCTGATAGTCGCAAGTTGCGGGTTTTCTTTGTTCATAATATCGGGAAATTTTTTCCCGAAACCCGCAATTGCGGCTTTCGGCTTTTTGGATTTCTTTCTAGCTTTGATTTTGTTTCCTGTTCCCGAAACACGCAACACGACACTTTCAGGTTGCGGCTTTCGGGAAAAAAATTTCGATTGCGATTTTGTTTCTCATTCGTGAAACTCGCAACCTGACACTTTTGGGTTTCGGCTTTCGGGAATTCTTTTGCGCTTTTGGCTTTTCTTGTAATCTTGAAACCCGCAACCCGACACTTTCGGGTTGTGGCTTTCGGGATTCTTAAATAAACTTTTGAAATAAGTATTAAACCGATCCCTCATCCCGCTCCATTTCATCTCGGTCGTCCATTCGACTTGATCCTACGGTCATGTTTTAATCTAGAAAATATAAATAAGTAGGGTTTTCTATTTTTATTTCGTCATTTTTAATATTCGAAATTACCCTGTTGCTTCGATTTTACTGCGGATTCTAGTTAAGGTGTCATTTTTACCAGGTCTTCAATTACTCTGGGCTGGATTGTTGCCATTACTACACCCTGTGTTCATTAGTTCTGGTTTTGTGTTTAACATCTTTTCGACTCCTTAAGATCCCATATCATTACACCTGTTTCTGTTTGAAAAGTTATTCTGGTTATTCTGTTAAATCAGGTCACCTGGATCCGATTTGATACGTGCAAAAGGGTTGCTAGTTTGTGTACTGAAGCTTATATTTGATTCATTTAGCAGTCATCTTTCGAGCCATAATTTCCATGTTGGTCACAAATTTGAAGTCATGATTAATGATATGAAAATACTTGTAATAATGAGCTTTTGAAACCAGTTTAAGTCGTGCGAGTTTCGGTTGATTGTGTACTTTCACACAGGTTTAGATCCAGCTGATGCATGTTTTCGCTCGTTTCATTATAGTTTGGATAATTGCAATGAATAGGTCGTATAATTTGAATCATTACCACTCGTCCTGCCCAATTATTGTCATCTTATCGGTCGGCCTTAAATTGGCAACAAACATGAAACCTCTAGCTCGTCCCTTGCATTCTTTAAAGGAAAAAATTATGTGTGACAGTCTTGTAAGCTTCCTTTTGAATGTATCTGATATAAGCAATATACAGACAGGTAACGAATTTGCCAATGCCTGTTTTAAAGGTGAAGAACTCTATCCCTTACTATATCGAGAACTTATGTCACCACCTTTTGATGCAGGTATTCCTGATTTAAGTAACAATAGTGGTGAAGAAGATTATGAGGCTTTGTCTGTCTGTATGCAATTCCCTGAGGAGAAAGAGAAGAAAGTTCCCAAGGAAATGGCTGACCGTGATGACGATGTTATACGAGATTTTATAATAAACCAAGAACTCGATGTCCCGGCAACTTCTTCTGAAGTAGATCCTATAATGGATTTTTCCATTTTTGAGAGTATACTTCCTGATCTAAAGGTTCCCACACCAGGTTCTCCGCAAGTCGAACCACCTGTCGCCGATAGTCAGCAATTTGGGATTGAATTTTTGTTGTGCCATGAATATCTCTTTGATTAAGGGATGAATCTTTAGAAAATCATTCTGAAAGGTGACGAGAATCATGAAAAACGAGAAATGGCAGGATTTCATGGATCGATAGTTTGATCTGATTTTGTAATCCCTGTTTTGGGAAATCTCTGTCTTTTATTTTGCTGTAATTTCCTATTTAAAGAGGAGGACCTCTCGTAGTTAGGGGTTGGTAATTTTAGAGTTGCAAGTTAGCAGGAGACAACATTGGAGATACTCTGTTTAGCAGAGCTTTTTGTAATTTCTATATAAGACCTCTTTTAATACAGTAAAGTTATCTTTTGGTCTATCTTCTGTTATTCCTCAAGTTTCTTTGAGAATTACTGATTTTATACTTGAGATTGTCATCTACAGTGCATGATATCTTTTTCATATGTTTAAATGTATGGATCTATTGTATTGGTTTCCTTCTATGATTGATTTATGCTGGAAATTGTTTTATTGAGTTTATTCAGTTTAAATACTTTCTTTATTGATTTCTGCAAGTGATTCACAGCACAATAATCATTGTTAATTTTTCAATTAGAAAAAATGGTTACAAATTTATCTTGAACAAGATTAAGCACTTAAATTATTGTCTCTTACCTTTCATTAATAGATAATGATTTAAGTTAATAAGTGAAACAACTAAAAGCATTTCTATGAAGGGTTGCAATCTACTTATTCAACGCACCTTAGGGTTAATCTGCACAATATCAAGCTTTCTTTTTAGAGTAGGAGTAACTTAAATTAGTTTCCTCTTCTAAAATATGTTAGGTTAGCTTAGTTTTTTCATTTTCACCCTTGTTTTTCCTTGATTGGAAAACTGGCCTAATTGGTCAAATCACCAACTCTTAGACTGCCAGCAGAGGCTGAATATCTGTGGGGGATTACCATACCAAATGGGTTGGGGATAGAACTTCCCTTGCATAGGGTCTTTCAAATCCTTTCAACTTGGGTTTTCTTCCTCTATTGGGAGCCTTGGAACCATTCCAGCACCTTTGCATCTAACCTGCACAACCGAGGCCTAAAAAAATGGCTCTAGAAGGAGGGCCACTAGTACAATATGCCTAAACAAGCCACTAAGAAACCTCCTCCAGCAAGTACTTCAACGGTTCAAACTCAAATCCAATCAAGGGCTTCAACATCTAAACAACCCATTGAATCACAATCTGTTGTTGCTCCTATTACACCTGCTCAGGTTACTACTATAGTCGCTGCACCCATAGCACAACAAGTTGGAAGGGATGTTGTAATCATATCCCCCACCAGAGGATCAATTCTTCTTAAATACATTTTGAACCAGTCCCATGATAGTGTAACTAGATTGGAACAAAGAATTGCTATTGAGCAAAGCCGTGGTTTAGCAGCTATCAATTTAGATAATGCTTTGTAGACTAGTGATCAAGAGGGTCAATCAAACACGATTACACAGACCACTAATCAACCAACCCAACACTCAGCTGATCCCAATAGTGCACATCAACAGACAGTTGATCAAAACATACCACACCAAGAGTCAGTTGATCGTTCAAGTTCTCCTGAATACAACCTTAATCAACTTTTTCACGAAGTCCTAGATCAAACAGAACTTGGAGCTAGTGGACCACCACCATATCCTCCTTTGTCCTCATCGTCTTCCTCAGACAGTGAACATTCTTCAAGCTCTTCATCAGAAGAAGAAGAAAAAGCACCACCAATGGCTGGAGTAGGCCAAAACAGACCTTGGCTTGACCAAGATGCAGTATGGCTACTTGGAGACCAACATAGACTACCAAAAAACCCTGAGAAGTGGTTACCCAAGTTTAACCCAGATGACAAGTCACCTGCACTAGATCATGTTAAAACCTTCATGCAGGCTATTAGACTCATAAGTGTTATTCATGAGGATGTAGTCTGCAGACTCTTTCCTTATACTTTTGAAGGAAAGGCAACTACACGGTATTTTTTGTTACCACCAAGGTCTATCGTTTCTTGGGATGAGTTTAAGAAATTATTTATCCAAAAGTTTATAGATGACAAAACACCACGGGATCTTGTTTTGGAATTATCCTCCATGAAAATCAAAGGGAAAGAAAGGGTTAAAGATTTCAATCAAAGGTTCTCATACTTAAAGAATAGAATTCCCACCAACATTCTTCCTGCTGAAGAATTGTTGGTAGCCTACTATGAAAAGGGCCTACCTGCTTCTATTTCAATGTGGGTAAAACGAGCACGCAAAGAACTTTGTTGGAAGTGTTTGATGAAGCAATACAAATTGAAAAGGACGTTTTCAGTTTGAAAGACAGTCTGGAAACCTCAAAAGAACATCCTTCCACTTCCAAGAAAAGGAATGACACTGTTCCCAAACCCACTGGTCAAAACAAGGATCCATTTGACATGACTGACATGAAAAAGTTCATCTAGGAAATGTCAAACAAGATGGTGGATTTAAAAAGGACTAACAATGAAAATCAAAACCATAATAGGGGTTTTATGAGGCCACCTTTTAGGAGACCTTATCAACCTCCACCGAATCCACCACCTCCTAATCCAACAAAAGGTCTCACCAATGAAGAAATTTATTCAATTTTTAGAGCCTTCACATTAGAATCTAAAAACACCCCTGAAGTTCCCAATGATCAAACTAATCCAGACCCACAATTACTTGAAGAAGAAGAACATGAACATGAGGATCCACAAATCAACACTGTAAGTTCCTTTTCAGAGCTTCCTATGTGTGAAGAAGAAGAAGAACCTAAGCCCTGTGTTTAATTTTCAACATCCTTATAACACAAGATCTAAACCCCAACTCCCTAAGGAGCCTTCATCCCCCACACCAGTTCCTAATAAAGGCAGGACTATTCCCCACAAGGATACAGTCATCCCTGAAATGGAGTACAATTTAGTTGAGGATCTTAAGAGAGTTAAGGAAAACATCTCTCTATTTGAATTGTTGAAAATCCCTTCCATGAGGGATAATTTACCCAAAAGTATGGTGGTCAAACAACCAAGAGAACTGCAAAATAATAACCTTGACTCTTTCACTAAACCAGATGATCAAAAGTCTGGTAGCAGAAGGACACCTCCTTTTCTACTTACTTTTGAGATTTTCAACTGAAATGTACATAACTGCATGGTAGACTCTGGTGCCTCGTCAAATGTGATGCCTCTATCTATTTGTAGAAATTTGAATGCTATATGGAAACCTTGCCCTACTCAGATAGTACAAGTTGACAAATAAAAGGTCAAAGTAGTAGGGAGACTCGAAAATGTTTTAATTACATTATCAGCTGATCCTTGGATCCATCAAACAATTGATATAGTCATTGCTGACATCCCAGAAGCATATGGTATGTGGCTTAGTAGAGATTGGTCAGAAAAGCTAAAAGGTTATTTCGCTACACGTTGGTCCCATTTGTGGCTACCCTACAATGGTTAGCCAAACAAGATCAAGATCAGTAGGGAGCCTTACATGAAATAGACAATCATAGACTTAAATGACTCAAGTGAGCCTGCGGGTTACTTCAACACACATATTGAGCATTTTACCTTTGACAACTTCTTTAGGGATTTACCAGCTGACATTTCACCACAAGAGAATGCACAGAACGAATCTCGGGTAACTCATCTCACTTCTATGCCATTCTCAGGAGACATTGTACATAATGTTTTTAATGTGAATACAAATTTTAGATTAGACCCTATTGCTTGGACATTGTTTTTTGACGGCTCTAAATCTAAGGATGGAGCTAGTGCAGGATGTGTTCTCATAGATATGAAAGGGACAAAAACTATGATTGCATGTATATTAGAGTTTGATTGTACTAACAATGTGGCTGAGTATGAGGCTTTGATACAGGGACTTAAGAAAGTTGTTGACTTGAAAGTACAGATCATCCATTGCTTTGGAGATTCAGAAATTATTGTGAAACAGGTGAGGAATAAGATACATTGCTTGTCCCCATGCCTGTTGAATTATCAGAAACTGGCAAGAGATCTTACTAGCTCCTTTACTGCATTTAATATTAATTCAGTCCCTAGGTCTCAGAATTTCGATGCTAACTTGTTGGAAAATATAGCTTCCAGGTTGATTCCTCCAGAGGGCCTGTCTCCTCAAACATTCTCAATAGAACTGATGTATAGGCCTTCCATACCAGATAATGTGACAAACTGGAAAGTGTTCGATGATGATCATAGATACTTGATTTTCTGACAGCCCGGGATACATTCCAGGATATGGCCATAGATGAGGATGAACATGATAAGTCTCTCTTTGATTCATCGAACATCATCCCAAAGTCTATGATCAATTTGGAAAAGTTATACAATTTGCAAGACAAATTCAGACACAAAATGAATTGTAAAACACAGAGCTCTTCGCTGAACTACGAGCAAGTCAACTTAGGCACCGAGCAAGAGCCCCATTTTATCAATTTAGGAATTGATTGTACTCTAGAAGAAAGGTGATCTACCATTAAATTGTGTAAAGAATATAAAGATGTCTTTGCCTGGACCTATGATGAATTGAAAACATTTGACACAAGCGTCATCTACCATAACATACCCATGAAGTCAGAAGTAAAACCTTTTCAATAGAAACTGCGGAAAATGCATCCCAGTTTAGAGTCTTCTGTGAAAAAAGAACTAGAAAAGCTACTCATGGCCCGGAATATTTTTCTAGTGAGGTATATGCAATTGATAGCCAATTTGGTTCCTGTATGCAAGAAAAGTGGTGAAATTCGATTGTGTGTCGATTTCAGGAATCTGAATCGGGATTCTGAAAAAGATAACTACCCTGTTCCACCCATGGAATAGATTCTCCAAAGAGTAGCAGGGTCAGAAATGTTCTCCCTTCTGGAAATTTTTTCGCGGTACAACTAGGTTATGGTCTCCCAGGATGACCAATTAAAAACAACGTTCAGAACCCCTTGGGGCACATTCGCCTACATGTGAATGCCTTTTGGTTTGATCAATGCAGGGGCCACTTTTCAGAGAGCTATGGACATAGCTTTCCGAGGTCTGATGCATAATTCCATCGTGGTCTATTTAAATGATATCATGATATATTCAAAGAGATGACATGAACATCCATTTGCTCTGAAGCAGGTTTTCGAACGTTGTAGGAAATTTGGCATCTCCGTGAACCCTACGAAATCCATTTTTGCAGTTACAGAAGGGAAGCTTCTGGGATTCATTGTTTCAAAAGAAGGTATGACCATCGTCCCCAAACACACAGACGCTATTTCAAAAATTGGCTTACCAAGTTTGCATAAAGCAATGCAGTCCTTTTTGGGTAAGATCAAATTTGTACATAGGTTTGTACCTAATTTTTCTCAGATAGTTAAACCTTTACACCATTTAGTTAAGAAAGATGTACAGTTCACCTGGTCAAAAGAATAGAAAGATGCATTCGTTGAAATTCGTAAGGCCATCGCTGAAGCTCCCGCTCTTATGTCCCCAGATTTTGATAAATATTTTATTCTCTACACTTTCACCATTGATTTTTCCTATGCAGCTGCTTTGACACTGAAACAAGACAATGATGAAGAGATTCCAATCTCTTTTATGAGCTCAACCTTCAAAGGTGCCAAGCTCGATTATTCGCAAATTGACAAACAAGCCTATGTAGTTTACAAGTCTATCAAACATTACAGGCCTTATTTGTTAAAATCTCGAACAAAGGTCATTGTCCCATATTTTTCTATTAGAAATGTGGTGATCCAGAAGGAGTTGGGTGAAAAAAGGGCACATTGGATGACTGCACTACAAGAGTATGATCTGGAAATAAGACCAACCAAAATTGTCAAAGGACAAGGCCTTTGTCTTCTTACAACCAATCCAATGACCCTGTTCAATAGCAAACTGAATGGGAGCAAGAGGAAGATCCTCCAATAGGTTCTGTACATGCTATTGATACCCCAACATCGGAATGTTATGACCACATCAATTTTTTTCTGAACCATGGGTTTTCCCCTGAAACCTTGGACATTAAGAAACGCAGGGCTCTAAGATTAAAGGCTGCTCCTTATCAGTTTATAAATGAAGTTCTGTTTAGAAAAAATTATGATGGTGTTTTCCCTAGATGTCTCGAAAAGGACCAGACTGATGACATTCTTTTTCAATTTCATGCAGGACTAGCAGGGGGTCATTTTTCAGGCGAGACAACAGCTCATAAGATTCTCAGAGCTGGGTATTACTGGCCTACATTGTTTAAAGAAGCTTATTGTTGGGCCCAGGTTGGGACAAAGTTTTGGTAACACCTTTTTGATAAGCAGGGAAAGCTGAGCTGAGCGCAGCTCAGAAATACAATTTTGTCTAAGTGTTGAAGATGCTACAGAGATGTGCGCAACATCCAAGTTTTAATCAGGCTACGAAGCTGTGTGCAGCATCTGAATTTTGGAAGCACCGCGAAGACCAGTGCTGCGAGGAAGCAGTGCTACGAAGCAGTCAGGACAAGTGGAGCCAGCAAAGCGGAGTGCTGGACATGGATTAGGTGTAGGTATCGGATGGACCAGTAATGGTCTAATTTTGGAAAGATGCTCCAGGAGTGCCGAGTGACGGGCATGAGCAAATCAGGAAGGCAGCCAATGCACGCGTCTGTTAAGGGAAGGACAGCTCAGAGAAAGCGATGGCTTGGCACGCCTAGTGGGCGAAACCGTTAGAGATGAACGGTTTAGAGAAAGCAACCTGTTGGCACGCGTGCAACAGGAAGGCCGATAGCGACAGATTGGAGACATGGAGAACTACCACGATGAAGCAGATGCTACCAGATGCCAGCAAGCCGGTTTAGGGAAACCGACGTAGTTTTGTAAACCCTAACGGTTTTTGGGTTTAGGTCTTCGACATTTTAAAGACATGACCTTCGGGCATGAGCTATTTAAGAATACAATTTTGTATGGGATGGGGTTCTAAGTTGTTTTTTGTTGTAATAGTTGGGTTACATTTTGGAGTTACTCTCTTATTTTTGTTGTTACAATTTTGGATGGTTGTATTGTAAAATCTATCTGAGCTAAGAAGATTGTAAAGGCTCTGCAGCTGTGTGCGCAGAGGCCTATTTGAGAGGAAGGAGAGTCTGTAGCTGTGTGCGCAGAGTCCTATTTGAGAGGAAGGAGAGTTTGCAGCTGAGTGCGCATAATAAGAACGGTTGTCCCCATCCCTTTTGAAATAAATATATTACCAACCGTTCTTGTGGATGTAGCTTCCGACCCGGGGAAGTGAACCACGTTAAATCTCGTGTTGTGTGATTGTGCTTATGAATGAATGCTTACTTGTGTTTTCTGTCAATGAATGTCTAGGTGTTCCTTGCATACTGTTATGAGAGATCTTTGATATACATTTTCCATTAGAGAAGTATGGAAATGATATGTTAAGTTTCGCATGAATAGTTGAATGTTGAACATTTATTCTTGTGTATGAAGGCAGTGAATCAGTCATTTAGTTAAGTACTTTCTTACACGCAGTAAAGGAATGTATAACACTGGACTAGATCAATCGGCTATGTTTGAATCATGACATCCTGAGTTAATGAATGAATGTTAGAAGGATAGACAGTTAAGCGTCTGAATGAATGGATGAGTGATATTCATTTCAGTACCTTAAGCACTTTCAAGATAATCCAAGTATAAAATAAAGTTGGATTGTTCGCAGCTTCAGTAGAAGTCCCACGGTAGAAGAACATAGTGGTGTGGACCACAACATTTCCCATCGTTGCGCAGTCTCACCTCGTAGCACATACCCTCTGTTGTGTTGCGCAGTACATCTGTCCAGGCAACTGATCACTTACTATGGAAATCTGATTCCGCAGTACCCCATAGATACACCTTGGGTGAGACCTTAACTTGCTTGCAGGTTATTGCCAAAAGGGCTGGTGCGAAGGGGTTTTGTTGGTCAAAGAGAAACCGCTAAGAACTTGGGTCTTATAGAAAACCTCTGGGTCAGTTATAGCCAACAAATGGTTTCGTTGCCACGCTAGAATCCGTGATGAGTTGCAATCGTGATGTGTGACGAAGAGTACCAGTTCCCGGAAGGCTCTGAGAATTGGCATCTTGGAAAGACAGAAATCCAAGCTTGGTGGGATAAGACCATAAGAGACTTTAAAAGGAAAGAGAATAGACATCCGCGTCTAAGTGACACACAGTGGTCGGATAGATATCTGTTCAACAATATTCACGAGATTTTCTGGGAAACATTTCCCAATGAGCTGCATTCGTAAATCTCGCGGCTTGCAGAGAAGAAAACTTGTTTTCAAGGAGGAGTTCCTACAGAGTGGACTCTCGATCTCACAGCACAGCTCAAAGCAATATACAGCCCATTGGCATGCGTAGTTTATTTTTGGGTCAATCATATGCTAGAAGGTTTCGTAACAGAATCTGCTATAAACACACTCAAATCCTACAGCCAAGCAGAAGCATACTTTTTGGAAGGATTTCAAGGTAAGTTCCTGAACAATCTCAGTCTATAAATTAAGATGTTGTTAGCTGAGAAAGGTGTTTTAAGAATGCAGTAATATTCTTAAAGTTTTTCATGGTAAACAATATATTTAGTGATTCTGATGAAGAAACACATAATCTTAGAAGTGGTAAGAGATATAAATTTAATAAGAATCTTTGAGGACCTCGACTCCATATTGATACGGAGATCCCATGTAACATTGACAACGAAGCCGTACCACCATTTACTCCTAAGAACCCACCGGCTGCAGAGACCGCACCACCTTTATCTCAAAACCCACCCGCTACGCAGCCCACCCCGTAGAACACTCAGCCCAGTACATCTCTCCCGATAATCCCATTTGTTTTCACTGCACAGAGCCCTTTACAACAACCGTGCACTAATTCGGGTGCTCCACCACCTAGTAGCCCAATGGAAAACATAGATATGAAGCTCCCGATATTCAGAGGAACTGGCCTAGAGGACCCTGACCAGCATTGGTTTCTGTGTGAAGCCATATGGAGTGTAAGACAAATCCAGGATGATGCAGTGAAGAGAGCACAACTCATCACAACTTTTAGGGACAGAGCTTTACATTGGTTCATGAAATACTCTACCACACAACCAAGAACCCTCGCAGAAATTAAAGCTGCACTCATGGCTGAGTTTAAGAAACCTAAATCTGAATCTCAGTGTATAACTGAGTTGGAAGAAATAAAGCAGAAACTGACTGAAATGGTTTGGGAGTTTGATCATAAGTTCAAGACCCTATTAGACCAAGTAAGATTTGTTATAGCTCCAGAATAGCACAAGGAATGGTTCATTGCTGCGTTGTTTCCCCATATTAGATTACCATTGATGCAGCAGAAGGTCACGTCCCAAGTAGAGGCCTTGGAGATCATAATGAAGCTAGAGGCTTCGCCGATTGGTGAGACTAGTTCTGGGATGTCTCAGATCCAGAACCAGCTGACCACCCTAACACTAGAACTACAAAGCATGAAGAATGGCAAAGAACAAAGGTATGAACCTAGACATGAGGTCTGGTGTACAGGTTGTAAAGGAGAAGGCTATGACCAAGAGCATTGCCCATTATTCCACGACTATCTTAATATTGGTGCGCCCAACCCATTGAATCAAAATCAGGCCCCATGGTGTGAAATCTGTAGAACCATAGGACACAGACCTAAAGACTACTATCTTATACAGAAATATGTGAAAACACCTAAAAATTTATACTGCAATTTTTGCAAATCAATTGGACATGATGAATCCAATTGCCACGCATATGAGATAATGAATGAGAGAAAGAAAGATATGGACTCAATGCGAGGCGCTGGCTTGTACCATGTATAAGAAGATACCCAGCCGAAACAAGAGAATGCACAATATGACTAAGGAGGATACAAAGGTCATGGTGGTGGATACCGCAGCAGAGGAAGAAATGCTGGCCCGGCGCAGGGAAGAAGCCGCGGCCAGGTCATTTGTTATAATTGTGGCCAGCTAGGTCACATATCCAGAGATTGTGTTAACCCATGCACTACGTGTAATTATTGTAAATCATTTGACCATGTTATTGAAGATTTCCCAGTGCTATAGGTGGAAATACAGAAAAGAAGAGGGATGGATGCACCAAACATGAACGTCTAGTGGATCGCAGCAGAGAAAATACAAGCAGACCTGAGCATCAATGTGGTCACATGTAGTGGTGCTCAGACAGGCCGTGATAGGGGAGTAGAAGCTTCCACGTCAGGGGAGGCTCACACAAAGCAGTCTCCTCTTAAGATAGTATGGATAAGGAAATCCCAGGGAAAAGTACCTGCTCTCGACCTACAAAAGAATAAGGAATTCTTTATCGACGTGCGGGATAGCTTCAGAGAGCCAGCAACAGAAACACAGAGGATCACGTTGTGTAGTCAAGCACCGCATGTTGAAGACATGCCAGTGGCCTATGAAAAAACAAGCACTACGACGGATGTCGGCACCTCCGTTGCGTAGTTCTTGTGAAGCTGCATGAAGTTACTAACAAGTGAAAATGCCATAGTAGAGCTACATAAGCTCATAAACCAGTATGAGCCACAGACCGGAACAAAGGCTTCTGATAGCGCAGTACATCAGATAAGGAAGCATAAAAGAATGGGCCGAGAAATGAGACTTACCGCGCAGATAGGATATTTTGAAATGGATGAAGTCATCCTTGATCTGGGCTCTGAAGTAAATGTCTTAACTAAGCAGACATGGCAGCAGATGGGTCGACCAAAGTTGTCATGGTCACCTATCCAGTTGAGAATGGCTAACCAAGAGAAAGTCATACCTTTTGGTCGGTTAGCTGACATGATAGTCAACATCGATGGAGTCCAAAGTCATACAGACTTTGAAGTTATCGAGATTGTGGATGATAGTCAGCCTTTTCCTGCATTACTAGGAATTGACTAGGCTATGGATAACTTGGATTTTATCGACTTAAAATCAAAGAAGATGATATTTGAAGGGAAGCATCTTAGGGTCATCGCACTATTGGATCCTGCAGATGGTGATAGATACAGGGAGTCAATTCAGGAGAAATCCAAGGCTCAAGACTTGGATAGACTATACCAGCTCACAGCGAACCAAGAATATTACATTAATCCTACCGCAAATGGCACACTCAGTTGGAGATGTGACAGCTATTGCGTCTCTGATTCGGAGGCAGGGATGGAAAATTGGCAAAGCTGAATGCATGAAGTATCAGCAAGAAGGTGCACGTAGGTTACGAAATCACTGTGCTGGATCGGGAAGGAGGTAAGTCCTATTCCCACATATGATGGTTCTGCTAATGTTTATACTTTCATCCAAGAATACACTGCAGCTATTGCAGATGAGCACAGATTACCAGCATTGGATATGGCACGGCGCGACACACCTGCCAGATGGTGAATGCGCACAAGCAGACATTGACAACTTGGGATCAATGAAGAATTAAGATACAGATTCAGTTTGCTGAAAAGGTTACCTTACCCTTTGAAAAGTTCAATGGACAGATAGATCCTAGTCAACACATTGAATTCTGTTCACAGGCATGGGCGGAAAGGCCACACACAAAATGGGTGCATCTCTTTGTACATACGCTGGATGATGACATTCCAAAGAAATGGTACCTAGACCTGGAGTTGCGCAGAGAAACCACTGACTGGGAGATGTTGACTGCCAACTTCCAGAAGGACTTCATCTTTGAGGACGAGGATCTGTTGATCCATGAGGCATTGCAAATAATTAAGGAACGCATATTTAGGGAAGACTGTCTTCACAGATTTTGATAAATATTTTATTCTCTACACTTTCACCATTGATTTTTCCTATGCAGCTGCTTTGACACTGAAACAAGACAATGATGCAGAGATTCCAATCTCTTTTATGAGCTCAACCTTCAAAGGTGCCAAGCTCGATTATTCGCAAATTGACAAACAAGCCTATGTAGTTTACAAGTCTGTCAAACATTACAGGCCTTATTTGTTAAAATGTCGAACAAAGGTCATTGTCCCATATTTTTCTATTAGAAATGTGGTGATCCAGAAGGAGTTGGGCGAAAAAAGGGCACATTGGATGACTGCACTACAGGAGTATGATCTGGAAATAAGACCAACCAAAATTGTCAAAGGACAAGGCCTTTGTCTTCTTACAACCAATCCAATGACCCTGTTCAATAGCAAACTGAATGGGAGCAAGAGGAAGATCCTCCAATAGGTTCTGTACATGCTATTGATACCCCAACATCGGAATGGTATGACCACATCAATTTTTTTCTGAACCATGGGTTTGCCCCTGAAACCTTGGATATTAAGAAATGTAGGGCTCTAAGATTAAAGGCTGCTCCTTATCAGTTTATAAATGAAGTTCTGTTTAGAAAAAATTATGATGGTGTTTTCCCTAGATGTCTCGAAAAGGACCAGACTGATGACATTCTTTTTCAATTTCATGCAGGACTAGCAGGGGGTCATTTTTCAGGCGAGTCAACAGCTCATAAGATTCTCAGAGCTGGGTATTACTGGCCTACATTGTTTAAAGAAGCTTATTGTTGGGCCCAGGTTGGGACAAAGTTTTGGTAACACCTTTTTGATAAGCAGGGAAAGCTGAGCTGAGCGTAGCTCAGAAATACAATTTTGTCTAAGTGTTGAAGATGCTACGGAGATGTGCGCAACATCCAAGTTTTGATCAAGCTACGAAGCTGTGTGCAGCATTTGAATTTTGGAAGCACCGCGAAGACCAGTGCTGCGAGGAAGCAGTGCTATGAAGCAGTCAGGACACGTGGAGCCAGCAAAGTGGAGTGCTGGACATGGATTAGGTGTAGGTATCAGATGGACCAGTAATGGTCTAATTTTTGAAAGATGCTCCAAGAGTGCCGAGCGACGAGCATGAGCAAATCAGGAAGGCGGCCAATGCACATGTCTGTTAAGGGAAGGACAGCTCAAAGAAAGCGATGGCTTGGCACGCCTAGTGGGTGAAACCGTTAGAGATGAATGGTTTAGAGAAAGCAACCTGTTGGCACGCGTGCGACAGGAAGGTCGATAGCGATAGATTGGAGACATGGAGAACTGCCACGATGAAGAAGACGCTACCAGATGCCAGCAAGTTGGTTTAGGGAAACCGGCGCAGCTTTGTAAACCCTAAAGATTTTTGGGTTTAGGTCTTCGACATTTTAAAGACATGACCTTCGGGCATGATCTATTTAAGAATACAATTTTGTATGGGATGGGGCTCTAAGTTGTTGTTTGTTGTAATAGTTGGGTTACATTTTGGAGTTACTCTCTTATTTTTGTTGTTACAATTTTGGATGGTTGTATTGTAAAATCTATCTGAGCTAAGAAGATTGTAAAGGCTCTGCAGCTGTGTGCGCATAGGCCTATTTGAGGGGAAGGAGCTGTGTGCGCAGAGTCCTATTTGAGAGGAAGGAGATTTTGCAGCTGAGTGCGCATAATAAGAACGGTTATCCCCATCCCTTTTGAAATAAATATATTACCAACCATTCTTGTGGATGTAGCTTCCGACCCGGGAAGTGAACCACGTTAAATCTCGTGTTGTGTGATTGTGCTTATGAATGAATGCTTACTTGTGTTTTCTGTCAATGAATGTCTAGGTGTTCCTTGCATACTGTTATGAGAGAGCTTTGATATACATTTTCCATTAGAGAAGTATTGAAATGATATGTTAAGTTCGCATGAATAGTTGAATGCTGAACATTTATTCTTGTGTATGAAGGCAGTGAATCAGTCATTTAGTTAAGTACTTTCTTACACGCAGTAAAGGAATGTATAACAGTGGACTAGATCAATCGACTATGTTTGAATCGTGACATCCTGAGTTAATGAATGAATGTTAGAAGGATAGACAGTTAAGCGTCTGAATGAATGGATGAGTGATATTCATTTTAGTACCTTAAGCACTTTCAAGATAATCCAAGTATAAAATAAAGTTGGATTGTTCGCAGCTTCAGTAGAAGTCCCGCGGTAGAAGAACATATTAGTGTGGACCACAACATTTCCCATCGTTGCGCAGTCTCACCTCGTAGCACATACCCTGTGTTGTGTTGCGCAGTACATCTGTCCAGGCAACTGATCACTTAATATGGAAATCTGATTCCACAGTACCCCATAGATACACCTCGGGTGAGACCTCAACTTGCTTGCAGGTTATTGCCGAAAGGGCTGGTGCAAAGGGGTTTTGTTGGTCAAAGAGAAACCGCAAAGAACCTGGGTCTTATAGAAAACCTCTGAGTCAGTTATAGCCAACAAATGGTTTCGTTGCCACGCTAGAATCCGTGATGAGTTGCAATCGTGATGTGTGACGAAGAGTACCAGTTCCTGGAAGGCTCTGAGAATTGGCATCTTGGAAAGACAGAAATCCAAGCTTGGTGGGATAAGACCATAAGATACTTTAAAAGGCAAGAAAATAGACATCCGCGTCTAAGTGACACATAGTGGTTGGATAGATATCTGTTCAACAATATTCACGAGATTTTCTGGGAAACATTTCCCAATGAGCTACATTCGTAAATCTCGCGGCTTGCAGAGAAGAAAACTTGTTTTCAAGGAGGAGTTCCTACAGAGTGGACTCTCGATCTCACAGCGCAGCTCAAAGCAATATACAGCACATTGGCATGCGTAGTTTATTTTTGGGTCAATCATATGCTAGAAGGTTTCGTAACAGAATCTGCTATAAACACGCTCAAATCCTACAGCCAAGCAGAAGCATACTTTTTGGAAGGATTTCAAGGTAAGTTCCTGAACAATCTAGGTCTATAAATTAAGATGTTGTTAGCTGAGAAAGGTGTTTTAAGAATGCAGTAATATTCTTAAAGTTTTTCATGGTAAACAGTATATTTAGTGATTCTGACGAAGAAACACATAATCTTAGAAGTGGTAAGAGATATAAATTTAATAAGAATCTTGGAGGACCTCGAATCCATATTGATACGGAGATCCCGTGTAACATTGACAACGAAGCCGTACCACCATTTAATCCTAAGAACCCACCGGCTGCAGAGACCGCACCACCACCTTTATCTCAAAACCCACCCGCTACGCAGCCCACCCCGCAGAACACTTAGCCCAGTACATCTCTCCCGATAATCCCATTTGTTTTCACTGCACAGATCCCTTTACAACAGCCGTGCACTAATTCGGGTGCTCCACCACCTAGTAGCCCAATGGAAAACATAGATATGAAGCTCCCGATATTCAGAGGAACTGGCCCAGAGGACCCTGACCAGCATTGGTTTCTGTGTGAAGCCATATGGAGTGTAAGACAAATCCAGGATGATGCAGTGAAGAGAGCACATCTCATCACAACTTTTAGGGATAGAGCTTTACATTGGTTCATGAAATACTCTACCACACAACCAAGAACCCTCGTAGAAATTAAAGCTGCGCTCATGGTTGAGTTTAAGAAACCTAAATCTGAATCTCAGTGTATAACTGACTTGGAAGAAATAAAGCAGAAACCGACTGAAATGGTTTGGGAGTTTGATCATAAGTTCAAGACCCTATTAGACCAAGTAAGCTTTGTTATAGCTCCAGAATATCACAAGGAATGGTTCATTGCTGCGTTTTTTCCCCATATTAGATTACCATTGATGCAGCAGAAGGTCACGTCCCAAGTAGAGGCCTTGGAGATCGTAATTAAGCTAGAGGCTTCGCCGATTGGTGAGACTAGTTCTGGGATGTCTCAGATCCAGAACCAGCTGACCACCCTAACACTAGAACTAAAAAGCATGAAGAATGGAAAAGAACAAAGGTATGAACCTAGACATGAGGTCTGGTGTACAGGTTGTAAAGGAGAAGGCCATGACCAAGAGCATTGCCCATTATTCCACGACTATCTTAATAGTGGTGCGCCCAACCCATTGAATCAAAATCAGGCCCCATGGTGTGAAATCTGTAGAACCATAGGACACAGACCTAAAGACTATTATCTTATACAGAAATATGTGAAAACACCTAAAAATTTGTACTGCAATTTTTGCAAATCAATTGGACATGATGAATCCAATTGCCACACATATGAGATAATGAATGAGAGAAAGAAACTTATGGACTCAATGCGAGGTGCTGGCTTGTACCGTGTATAAGAAGATACCCAGTCGAAACAAGAGAATGCACAATATGAGTAAGGAGGATACAAAGGTCATGGTGGTGGATACCGCGGCAGAGGAAGAAATGCTGGCCCGGCGCAGGGAAGAAGCCGCGGCCAGGTCATTTGTTATAATTGTGGCCAGCTAGGTCATGTATCCAGAGATTGTGTTAACCCATGCACTACGTGTAATTATTGTAAATCATTTGACCATGTTATTGAAGATTTCCCAGTGCTATAGGTGGAAATACAGAAAAGAAGAGGGACGGATGCACCAAACATGAATGTCTAGTGGATCGCAGCAGAGAAAATACAAGCAGACCTGAGCATCAATGTGGTCACATGTAGTGGCGCTCAGACAGGCCGTGATAGGGGAGCAGAAGCTTCCACGTCAGGGGAGGCTCACACAAATCAGTCTCCTCTTAAGATAGTATGGATAAGGAAATCCCAGGGAAAATACCTGCTCTCGACCTACAAAAGAACAAGGAAGTCTTTATCGACGTGTGGGATAGATTCAGAGAGCCAGCAACAGAAACACAGAGGATCATGTTGTGTATTCAAGCACCGCATGTTGAAGACATGCCAGCGGCCTATGAAAAAACAAGCACTGCGACGGATGTCGGCACCTCCGTTGCATAGTTCTTGCGAAGCTGCATGAAGTTACTAAAAAGTGAAAATGCCATAGTAGAGCTACATAAGCTCATAAACCAGTCTGAGCCACAGACCGGAACAAAGGCTTCTGATAGCGCAGTACATCACATAAGGAAGCATAAAAGAACGAGCCGAGAAATGAGATTTACCGCGCAGATAGGATATTTATAAATGGATGAAGTCATCCTTGATCTGGGATCTGAAGTAAATGTCTTAACTAAGCAGACATGGCAGCAGATGGGTCGACCAAAGTTGTCATGGTCACCTATCCAGTTGAGAATGGCTAACCAAGAGAAAATCATACCTTTTGGACGGTTAGCTGACATGATAGTCGACATCGATGGAGTCCAAAGTCATACAGACTTTGAAGTTATCGAGATTGTGGATGATAGTCAGCCTTTTCCTGCATTACTAGGAATTGACTAGGCTATGGATAACTTGGCTATTATCGACTTGAAATCAAAGAAGATGATATTTGAAGGGAAGCATCTTAGGGTCATCACACTATTGGATCCTGCAGATGGTGACAGATACAGCGAGCCAATTGAGGAGAAATCCAAGGCTCAAGACTTGGACAGACTATACCAGCTCACAGCGAACCAAGAAGATTACATTAATCCTACCGCAAATGGCACACTCAGTTGGAGATGTGACAGTTGTTGCGTCTCTGATTCGGAGGCAGTGCTGGAAAATTGGCAAAGCTTAATGCATGAAGTATCAGCAAGAAGGTGCACATAGGTTACGAAATCACTATGCTGGATCGGGAAGGAGGTAAGTCCTATTCCCACATATGATGGTTCTGCTAATGTTTATACTTTCATCCAAGAATACACTGCAGCTATTGTAGATGAGCACAGATTACCAGCATTGGATATGGCACTGCGCGACACACCCGCCAGATGGTGAATGCACACAAGCAGACATTGACAACTTGGGATCAATGCAGAATTAAGATACAGATTCAGTTTGGTGAAAAGGTTACCTTACCCTTTGAAAAGTTCAATGGACAGATAGATCCTAGTCAACACATTGAAGTCTGTTCACAGGCATGGGAGGAAAGGCCACACACAAAATGGGTGCATCTCTTTGTACATACGCTGGATGATGACATTCCAAAGAAATGGTACCTAGACCTGGAGTTGCGCAGAGAAACCACCGACTGGGAGATGTTGACTGCCAACTTCCAGAAGGACTTCAGCTTTGAGGACGAGGATCTGTTGATCCATGAGGCATTGCAAATAATTAAGGAACGCATATTTAGGGAAGACTGTCTTCACAGAAATATGACATTGGAGGAAAGTTTTGGGGTAGATCATGTTCTCGCACACCTACACTCAGAATGGAAGGAACATGAAGAACACCTTATCGAGTGTTACAACCTAGCTGAATACATTGATGATAGAAATGAAGATGATGATGATGATTCATGCAATATAAACATACCAGATTCGGAGGGTGTGCGTGATGTAGAAGGACCTCCATTAGAAATCCTAGATATGAGCGGACCAGTAAAAACATAGAAGGTGAATATTGGCACAAAAGGAGAACCAAAGTTCACAACAATTGGTGACTATTGGGACAATCAGACTGTTGTAGAGATCGCAGACACCTTACGTGAGTATCAGGAGCTGTTTCCGACAAAATTCATAGAAATGAAAGGAATTCTAGGAGACCTACGAGTCATGAAAATACCTTTGAAGCCAGGTGCAAAACCTGTAAAGCAGAGACCATACAGACTAAATCCATGCTACAAAGAAATTGTATGCGCAGAGATGGATAAGATGCTTGGAGCAGGAATCATTGAACCTGTTGAGGAATCAGAATGGATTAGTCCCATGGTCGTTCAAGATAAGAAAGCGAAGGGTGAGATCAGGATTTGTGTTGATCTCGGAAAACTGAATGATGCTTCCATGCACGACCCATTCCCTACTCCTTTCACAGATGAAGTGCTTGATAATGTTGGAGGGAATGAGGCCTATTCTTTTATTGATGGTTTTTTTGAGTATCATCAGATCATGATTGATCCCGCAGATAGGAATAAGATGACTTTTTCTACATAATGGGGGTTGTTCCAGTACACAGTAATGCCCTTTGGCCTGAAGAACGCACCTGCCATATTCTCCAGAGTGGTCATCGCAGCATTCAAAGAATTTATGCATAAGTTTCTAGAAGCCTACTTTGATGATTGGACTGTCTTTGGCCTATTGAAGAACCATTGTGCGAACCTTAGAATGATTCTTGAGAAGTGTCGACAACATCAGATCTCTTTGAATCTAAAGAAATGTATTTTTTGTGTCCCTTATGGAATTCTACTTGGGTGTATTGTTTGTAAGCAAGGATTGATGGTGGATCCCACGAAGATCGCAATTATTGTGAACTTGCCAACACCAAATTCAGTCAAGATGTTGCGCTCTACCTTAGGTCATACTGGATACTACAAGAAATTCATAAAGGGTTATGTGTAGATGACCACACGAATGGAAAAGCTACTAAAGAAAGACACACCGTTCATCTGGAACGTGGAATGCGAACAAGGGTTTGATACATTAAAAGAAAAGATGGTGACTGCGCCAATTCTAGTCTTCCCAGATTGGTCGAAGCCATTTCATGTCCATGTTGACACATCATGCATTGCATTGGGAATCGTATTAGCTCAACCGGGGGAAGGAGGTATTGACCACCCCATTGCATTCTCGAGCAAGAAGCTCTCAACAGTAGAGAAGAACTATACTACAACCGAGAGGGAAGGCCTTGCAATGGTAGATGCCCTACAGAAATTCAGGCATTACTTGCTTGGTGCGCACTTCCTTATGTTCACTGACCATTCTGCATTGAAATACTTGGTCAATAAGCCAGTGTTTGTGGGGCGCATATGCAGATGGCTATTGTTGTTCCAGGAGTATGATTTTGAGATTGTTGTTAAGCCAGGTAGACTAAACTTGGGACCTGATCATCTGTCAAGGATTGAGTCAGGAGAAGAGTCGATGAACATTGAAGACAGTCTTCCTGATGCACAATTATTTAGTATACAGGTTACCGATGACTACTATAAGGATATCATTAATTTTTTAACAACAGGGCTGGCACCGCAGGAATTATCAGTCCAGCAAAAGAAGCAGCTAGTGGTATGCATCGCGGACTTCACTATAATTGCAGGTCAGTTATACAAACTTGGGCTAGATGAAGTGTTGCACAGATGTGTACTAGATCATGAGAAACCATTGATTCTAGCAGACGTGCATTCAGGGATCGCTGGAGGTCACTATGCAGGAAGGGCCGCTCCGCAAAAGATATTACATGCAGGGCTATGGTGGTCCACGATCCACAAAGATTCCAAAGATTATTGCAGGAACTATGATGTCTGTCAAAGGACAGGGAGACCTTCACGAAGAGATGAAATGCCATTAAATCCACAGTTGACCTTACAGGCATTTGAGAAATGGAAAATTGATTTTGTGGGTCCTATAAACCCACTAGGGAAGAGAACTGGTGCGAGGTATATTATTACTGCTACTGATTACCTCACCAGATGGACAGAAGCAAAACTAGTCAAGGACTGCAGCACCAGTACTACTGTGCAATTCATTTTAAAGAAATATTATCAAGATTTGGCTGTCCAAATATTTTCATGAGTGACCAAGGTACTCACTTTTTGAACAATACCATTGAGACACTTACAGAGGAATTTCACATTCGTCATCAGCGCAGTACTCCATATCATCCACAAGCAAATGGCACCATTGAGGCTTTCAATAAAATAATGGAGAATGCACTGACTAAGGTCTGCAATGTAAATAGAGATGATTGGGATCTGGGTGTTTCATCTATGTTATGGGATACACGACAACATGCAAGAAATTGACAGGACATACACCTTTTCAATTGGCTTATGGGCAGGAAGCTATAATGCCAATGGAGTACATTGTCCCTAGTTTAAGGATCGTTGCGTTCACAGGAATGGAAGACCGCGCAGCATTAGAAGAAAGGTTTCTACACCTTGTTGGATTGGACGAAGATCGCTTCACTGTCGACTTCCACCAGCAAGCTCAGAAAGACCACGAGAAAGCTTGGCATGATCACCATATAAAGAACAAGTGCTTTCAGGTAGGTGACCTAGTCCTCCTGTATGATAGAAAATTCATGAAATTTCCTGGTAAATTTAAGATGCATTGGCTTGGTCCATATATTGTAATGCATGTTACTAACACTGGTGTAGTCTAGTTAACCAATTTAGCTGGAGATACTTTACCAACTTTGATAAACAGAAGCAGGCTAAAGTTGTATCATGATAGCCCTGCTTCGCAGAATCCTGAATGATAAGAAGAGAAAGAGATTTCCAAGTGTCAGGTATAGTTGAAATTGGACACTGGAAATGTCAAGGAGCATGTACATGTATGTTAAGTAGAACAATGTGTGTACTGCGCGGCACTACTGAAGTTGCGTGGAAGGACAAAAAAAGAAAAGCAAGAAAAGAAAAAGGGAACCGCACAGTTGAAATTTTTTTGGCACTGTGAAGTAACTGCACACGAGCGTAGATGGCTTGCCGCGCAACTCAGTGCAGCACTCAAAAAAATAGCCGTTAGAGTACTTTTGAGAAAATAGCCATTAGATGACCGTTACAGCAACCGCTTCAACATTTAAAGGAAAGATAGTTGTTCTGGACACACTGACGATGGAAGGGACCGAAGGATTCATTCAAATTGGCAAACGGAAACCTCATTAAATGCTCAACTAGCCATTGGAAGGTGCGGGGAGGACTCAGCTGTGCCTATAAATAACGCCGCATAAGGACTCGTAGGTGTTACCAGACACTTAGAATTCTTCATGCCTCCATTCCTGTGTTAGCAATCCTTAGTCATATCTCAGAAATAGGTACATACTCTCGACAGTGAATGTCCAAATCACCAGATAGAGAAGAAGAGCCTACACTTCAAGAAGCAATTTGAGTCTTTCAGCATGGGGGAATTGCAGAGTTAATGAAAACCCCTACCAAGAAGATTGTAACAGAACAAGGCCAAGGATCTTTGTAGATCACCTCGTCATACTCCAGTCATGCAGGACAAAGGGAAAGATAAAGGGAAAGATGTAACTACACCACGAAGCAAGATTCTAAAGATGGTCCAGACGGCACAAAAATCACCAGTCTTTCAGAAAAAACCATTGAAGCTGACACCAGAGTATATATCACCATGGGCATTGGATGCCCTAGTATTTAAATTGGTCAAGAACGTTAAATATGAAATGCCATTGTCGTTGATCTCAAAACATGTAGAGGTTTCCAAGAACCTGGTCAGAAATATTCCAGACTTCAAGTGGGAAGATTTTGACCTCCTAGGCGTGCAAAAGGAAGAGCCCCACGTGCCTAAGTACCCACAGTTCCAGCCTGACTAGTACATGTGCTGGAAGAAAGATGCTAAGGGCACATTTAACTTGGTTGCCGAAACCTGGCTGACACCGGTAATTCAGTCAGGATTGTTGAGCCTCCTCAGATTTCCACATTTTGATCGCTCACCAGAAGTTAATGCCGTGGTTTGCATGCTGATGGCATGAATCCACCAGGGATACCTATGGCTAGAAAAAAATATTGATGTCAATATTTCCTTGATCCACTGCATAACAGGTCTCAGCAAGCGCAGCAAGGATCCCAAGCAGTTCTTCCAAGGGAAGAGCAAAGAAAAAGAAGTTGTCGAGAAAATGAAGAAAAGCGATGCATTGGTGAAGGGGAAAATAGGTTTTCCCATAGAAGAAATTGAGGACAGAACGAAAAAATTTGTCACGGAGTTACTCGCAGGAAAATTCCTTAGAACGGCTAGGCCTACGGAGGTGCCTGCGGGTGCAGTATTACTTGGTGCCGTAGCGGCTGAAGGCATCGAGTTCAATTGGTGTCAATATCTTCTGAATGAGTTCTTGGATGAACTCAATGATACCTAGGAAAATGGTGGACAGTTCCACTTCACATGGCTGATCATCCTCATCGCCTTTTCCAGATGGAAGGAACCAGGGGACTATGTTGATGTCAATATAGAAACCAATGATCCCAGAGGATTTCGGTATGCCAACCTCTGGGAAAATATCAATACAGAGCGACAACATGCGACAGCTGAGATTTTCTATCAATATTACACTCAATTGGGCGATGCGATTATCCATACACCCCGCACCACAAAACAGATAACGTCGAAGTGCATTCGCATTCTTCATTTCAGTGCAGACATGCGATGTATCTTCATTTCACCCAAGGTGAGAATGAAGAAGCCAGAATGGTACCCAAGTAACTACCATATGTATGAGGAGTACATTGAAGCCCTCATGAAGGACTGGCCTGCCGACTTCCGTGTGGAAGTCATGGATGTTGAGACAGACTCTGATGAAGATGAGCCAATCCCACTGTCATGCCCAATTGTTTATGAAACAGGAAAGCGGAAAGAGCCGGAGACTTCACAGAAGCCGAAGGCGCGGAAGAACATGAAGGCCACAAAGACTCAAGCTGAGACAGTGTTGAATGAAGATGACTTTGACATGATTGTAGAAAGGGTCTCAGAGCAGATGGGGGACCTCATGGATGACAAAGACAAAAAGGATAAGGTCATCCAGGATGACCTGCAAAAGACCAGGCTTGTACTACAAGGCCTTATGAAGAAATTGGACGAGGTCCAAAAGAGCATAACCTGGTGTGGGAGTATGGATAATCACACCTGATCGAGAATTCTTGATGTTTTCTTATCAATTGAATTTTGAATGTACAAACAATGTTGCAGAATATGAAGCTTTGATTTTGGGGTTGAATGTATTGAGAGATTTAAAAGAAAAAATAATTGAAGTGTTTGGAGATTCTGAATTGGTAATAAATCAGGTAAAAGCTATTTATCAGACCAAACATTCTAAAATGAGGACATATAGGAATGAAGTGTGGGATTTATTGGAAAACTTTTTCGATGAACATGATGTTGTTTCAATTCCCAGAGTTAATAACACCATAGCAGATTCTTTGGCCACTGCGGGAGCTGCATTCAAAACCCCTATCTTTTCTAAAAAGAAATATGATATTGATGTCATACACAAACCATCTATCCCAGACAATATCAAACACTGGCAGGTTTTTGAAGATGATCAATAGATTAAACGCTTTTTAGAGATGACAGATGAATTCAATTACAGGTCTATTGATGCAGAAGATGCTGGAGTTGGTCCAGATGAAAAAGATTCCCCTGAAGAAACAAAAAAGCTCAAGCAAAGGATTGGAGGTAAAGATATAATTCAGCTGAAAAATAACGTTATCCCTAGAGGCTTGATTCCTTTAGAAAAATTGTTTGATAAAAATGACGTGGTGAAAAATCCAAAAGTAGAACCTAAACCTGAGGATGTAAAAGATTACAATTTAGGTTCTGAAGAAGATCCCAAATTGGTAAAGCTTTCAAAGAAACTACCAAGAAAGGAAGAGAATAAAAGTGTGGAAGTGATGAAAAGATTTTCAGATGTTTTCGCCTAGAGTTATGAAGACCTAAAAGAATATGATGTTTTTTTTATACAACATACAATTCCTATCAAACCTTATGAAAATCCTTTTAAACAGAAGTTGAGAAGAATAAATCCCAAGTTGCTTCCAATAATAGAAAAAGAAGTGAGAAAGCTATTTGATGCTAAGATAATCGTGTCCTTGAGATTTTCTAAGTGGTTGGCTAACCTAGTATCAGTAAGGAAAAATAATGGAAAAATAAGGTTGTGCGTAGACTTTAGAAATTTGAGCAAAGTCTCTTTGAAAGATAATTATCCACTCCCGAAAATGGATCATATTTTGCAGAAAGTTTTAGGAGCTGAAAGAATTTCTATGTTAGATGGTTTCTCAGGTTACAATCAAATTAAAGTTCATCCAGAAGATCAGGAGAAAACTGCTTTTACTACTCCATGGGGAACGTTTATGTATGCCAAAATGCCATTTGGTTTGATGAACGCAGGGGCAACCTTTCAGAGAGCCATGGACATTGCATTTGCAGATGAAAGAGACAAATTTGTGGTAGTATACATGGATGATATCACTGTATATTCAAAGAATGCTGTTGATCATTGGAAACATCTGAAAAGAGTTTTTTTGAAATGTAGAAGATTTGGGATCTCCTTAAATCCAAAGAAATCTCATTTTTGCATGGAAGAAGGAAGATTGTTGGGACACATCATATCAAAGGAAGGCATCAAGATTGACCCAGAGAGAGTATCTTCCATACAGAAGGTCAGGATCCCTAGAAGTAAGAAGGAAATTCAGTCATTTATTGGAAGCGTAAATTGGTTAAGAAGGTTCATTCCTAGTTTTGCTGAGATTTTAAGAAACATATCTAAAATACTAAGAAAAGACAAGGAAATTAAATGGATTGAAGAAGCAAGACAATCTTTTGATGATATTAAAAGGGCATTGACTGAAGCACCAGTGTTAATTAGTCCAGATTATTCAAAGGATTTCATTATGTTTACTTATGCATCATAACACACGGTAGCTGGAGTATTGTTACAAAAGAACTAAGAAGGTGTGGAACAACCAATTGCATTTTTCAGTAAGATTCTGAGGGATGCAGAATTAAAATATAACATTATGGAGAAACAAGCTTATGCTTTAGTGAAAGCATTGAAGGATTTCAGGATATACATATTGCACTCCCATAGAATAGCACATGTTCCATCAGCAGCAGTGAAAGATATTTTGACCTAGCCAGATCCTGAAGGAAAAAGAGCAAAGTGGATAGCAGTATTACTGGAATATGATCTCGACATTAAACCTACAAAGCTGATAAAAGGCCAAGGTCTGGCTAAAATGATGACGAAAACAAATTGGGATTCTCTAGGTATGAATTTTCTTTCTGAAATTTCAAAAGAAGTCGTTCCAAATTTCCAAGTAATTGAAGATTTCTCTTTATCTCCCTGGTACGCAGACATTGTGTATGTTCTAAAAAATCTCCAAGCACCTGCAAATATGGAAAAAACCAAAGCAAGATCAGTGAAGTTCAAAGCAGCCAAGTTTTGCATATTAGATGGGAATTTATTCTGGAAAGATCCAGGAGGTATTCTGTTGAATTGTCTATTAGAGAATGAAGCGCAACACATTATGGGGTAATTTCATAAAGGCATGTGTGGAGGACATCATTCGTGGAAGGCTACAGTGAACAAGATTCTTAGAGCTGGTTTTTATTGGCCCAACATGTATTCAGATGTATATAAAGAAGTGACCAAATGTCATGAATGTCAAATTTTTTATGGGAAAAGAGAATTATTACCATTTCCTTTGAAACTTATTTCAGTTGAAGCACCTTTTCAATAGTGGGGGTTAGATTTCATTGGCGAAATTAACCCAAATTCCTCAGGGAAGCATAAGTGGATTCTGACTGCTACAGATTACTTCACGAAATGGATTGAGGCCATTCCGACAAGAAACGCCACAGAAACAATGATAATGAACTTTTTAGAAGAAAAAATCTTATCCAGGTTTGGTTGTCCTAAAAGGATAGTGACAGATAATGCTCCAGCGTTCAAATAAAAAAGGATGATAAATTTTTGTCACAAATATCACATACATATAAATCATTCCACTGCTTATTATCCACAAGGAAATGGGTTGGCTGAATCTTTAAATAAAAGTTTAGTGAGGATCATAAAGAAGTTGCTAGAAGATAACAAGAGGGCTTGGCACACTAAATTAATATATGCTTTGTGGGAAGATAGAATCAGTACAAAAAGAGCAATTGGCACTTCGCCTTTCCAGTTGGTGTATGGCACAGAGGTAATTTTTCCTGTTTCTTTGGGTTTGCCAGTTATGAAATTGTTACAAGATGTCAAAGAAGAACCAAATCATATGTAGAGGAGAATAAATCAAATGATAGAATTACATGAAGTTAGAGAAAAGGCATACAACAAAATCCAAATGCATCAGGAGAAAATAAAAAAAACTTTTGACAGAAAGGTTAAAGAAAAGAATTTCAAGATAAATGATTTAGTTTTGAAGTGGGACTCTAGAAATGAAGATCACCATGGGAATTTTGAGCATTTGTGGAAAGGTCCCTATATTGTTGCAGGATATCAAGGAGAAAATGCATTTACCCTAAAAAATTGCAATGGATAATTCTTTCATGGAGGACCAGTAAATGGTAGACACCTCAAACATTATCTCTCTTAAAAAGACAGAGGTGAAAGAGAATTTTGTACAGTGTAAATATTTTCTTTTATCAAAAAAAAAAAACATGATGATGATATGAACCTTGACTTACAGAAAAGTTTGAATCCAGCCCAATGGATTCGACACTTGGTCTACAATGTTCTTTGCTACCTCACGGGGAAGATAGCATCCCCAGTTGGAGCCAGTTGTTGACACTATATTTGAAATACTCAAACCCTAAAAGGTTTGTGCAAAATATCCAAAAGAAGTAAAATTACTACTGATGGGTTGAAATGGAGGGTTATAATACAAAATCAACAAAGCAAAAACCCTACATGTGCAATAGTCCGAAAGTAATTATTGAAGAGGTTAAAACTTAGTGAAGTTTCAATGACGGAGATGACAAAAATAAAGATCAATGGTTATCATGGTTTCCCACACCACCCAAAAGATCGTTTGCAAACATTGGTGAGTGGTTGCGTACATAATACCGCCAGAGTACGTGTCGCATTCTTATTGTTCCGCATCAACATGATAGTGGTATCACAAACCACCACAGCACCGTGCGGAACCACCAAAGGACAATACGGGGTAAACACGGGCCATAGCATGTGGCAGATGCAAAAGGCAGAAGGGAATACACCATATGTTGACACAAATCGGAGGGACGATATTCATTGGCACAAAATCTAAGAACAAGATTCATCCGCATCATGGGAAGTGCGCACTCAATAGAGGAAAGAGTGTTTGTGGTAATTAAACCACTCAAACAGGTGTCAGAAAATGGTTGATCCGCACACAGTAAAAATCGGAGAAGAAAACCATTATTGGGATCACGGATACCACCATGGGAAATAAAGGGGTGCAAGATCTAACGGCTCAAATCAAAAGGCTTGTGATCAATGGTTGGATATAAAGTACATTCGGAAAGATGCCAGAAAGTTAAGAAAAAGGGCTTATATAAAACAAAAGGGTTTTCAAATAACGACAATTTGTCTATGTGTCGTTGTTCCTGGAAGCTCTGAAGACTGGGGGAGATTAGCGATTGCGGCAGAAGGATAAAGACGTGTCTATACAGGTAGGGTCTGGTGACCTGGCCCACATTTTTAATGGAAATTTGTTTGTAGAAACGATTTAAATGGAAACTGTGCATGATATAGATGTTTTTAAAGCTAAAGAAGCCCTAGAAGATAGAGATGGGGACATTTACGATACCCTAATCAGGTTACCAGTCGCTGAAGTTAAGCTTAAGTTGTCTAAGTTATTAGAAGAAGGTATAGACATACACAGAGTCCACCAGTCATCCTTGTTAGCCTTCTGCCCAGACCAAATCCCATCTTTTCCAGAATTTGTGTCATGGTGTGCTGATAATTATTCCAGAGAAGAAAGAACTGTTTTAGACAGTCGAAAAACCAGAGTCGTTTGCAAAATAGAGCCTGTCGTCATAATTAAAGCCCTAGAAATAGAATTTTCCCAAACCCTTGAGTCTGAAATTTCTTTTGAAACTTTTGTTATTGAATATTATCATTAAACCCTTCAAGATGATAGAGAACATTTTTTGTCTACGTGTCTTAAACCAGAAACAAACATTTTAGATATCCCCTACCCTATAGATATCACTTTATTTGATGAAAATACCCAGCTAGTTTTGACATTGTTGGCTTTAATCCTAGGGTTCAATACAGACATGTATGTAACTGAGTTTCAATTAAGCCTTGTGTATAAAATGAGTACAATTCAGTCAGGGATTGATGAAAATCAAATTCCTCAACTTAACTTTGAAGAATTCTTGACCGAGAAGATTCATGACTGTATGGTCAATTTCCCTACTCTGAGGCATTTCAGATTTCAGTCTTTTTTGATGAAAATGATCATGGTGGCCAGTCATGAAGAATTACAATTCCCTGAGATCATTTTCACAAAGTTATTATAAAATAACATGTTTAATTACATAAATTATATGCTCTCAGAGATTTACTGAATGATTTTTGGTGAAAGATTGCATAGAGTATTACCAGAAATGCAAACATGTATGCAATTAAGTATAGAATACGCTATAGGAGATTGGTTCTTGTCAAAGGACAGCACAGTGATCGGGTTATATGGTTTCAAACATAAACCCTATGTTTTACTAGCATTTCTTACCTTAAGGGTTTTCGCTTTGGAGTTCCTTAGACAGAAGTTAATTGTTGAGGATAATAATTTCTTGCTTTTCAAACAAGCAACAAATATCAAATATCCGTTCACACTTGGCCCATTCATAGTGAAGAATAAAAATGCCGCTATTTACATAGAAAAATTATTGAAAGATATGGGTTTTGATACAGACATGGGTATTGAATATGATCCGTTAAACATAATATCAAAACGGAGAACGGATCATCGCATCAAAGCGTTGAATCACCAGATGATTGAGGGAATGTTTGACAGAGCAAATTGGCTGGATTATAAGGAAGAAATCATTCCATATTCTCATGATAAAGAAATGATATTGACAGATGCAACAGCAGAGGCAGAAAACACGATGAATACTACAATGGTAGGGTTTAAAAGGCTCATACAAGATGTAGTAAACATTGAAAGTGAAGAAGCAGAAAAAGGGAAAAAATTGAAAATGGATGAGCAACTAGAGTGAATGGCAATTTTAGAAGAGAAAGGAAGAACCGAAGTCAAATTACCAGAGGTCATGGTAAAGGAGTACAGTATTAGAGAATCCCCGTTGAAAGATGATGTAAATAAACCACACAGTCTGATGGATGTATTTAATGAACACAGTCAAAATAAACAGGAATCCTCTCAGCAAACCAGTCAGTTATTTTCAAAGGTTAGAAATATATCCAACACTGAAGTCAATTTGTTTACTAGCAGAAATGTCAAAGAAAATTCTTTAAAATTTTTCAGTTGTTACTAAAGATAATATCTCAGAGATGAAGGTAGAAAGACAAATAGGAGAGGTTATATATTCAGATTATTTGGGAGCGATATTAAAGGTAGACAAATTGAAAGTTTTAGTGGATAAATTGAATAACCAGTTGAGACAAGAGAAAACAGAAAATAAGTCTCGACAACAACAAATAAAAATATTACAAACATATTTGATAAACAAAGAGGGAGATGCAACAACAAATTTACTCAAAGAAAATGATGACACAATTCTAATGTTAAGGCGAAAGCTGAAAATCCCAGACACTTTGCTTATCCAAGGAGCTGAACTAACAGTACTGGAAAAAGAAAAAGAAGAGCTGTCAAATGAAGTAAAAGATATTACTGCAAAAATGTTGAAGCTCACCGAGGAAAAAGTTCATTGGGAAAAGGAGAAAATTGGTTTGGAAGAGCAATTGGAAGAAATAAAGAAAAAGTTAGCAGAATTAGGTCAGCAACAGGTACATGCAAATACAGATGAAGATAAAACGGGATTGGACAGTCTCTTACAAGCCATGTCCCAGGTAAGTTTGAAAGATGTCGAAATTAAAGAATTAAAAATGGGAGTATAGAAACTGAAAGAAGAAAATGAGACAAAAGATAAGGAAATTAAAACTTTGCAAACAAGGAATCAGGAATTAACTGATAATAATAAAGGTTTGGCAGCTCATGTAACAAGACAGGCTGCAATGCAAGGTTGCAAACATATGGTATGGGATCAAATTATAAAGGAAGTTGAAAAATTAAGACCTTATCTTGATTATATGAGAATCAAAGAAAAAGTAGCCAAAAACGTCTTTGAGAGTTGCAGAGCAGTCAGAGAGAATTTAAACAAAAAGCCAAAAGAAATAGCACAAAGGGCAATAACTTTCTTAAACAGTTTAACGGAAGCAGATTTTACAGCAATGAATATAATGAACAGAATTTCAGTCATTACATGGTCCATAAGAATCTTGGGAAAATATTCACATGTTGAAAATATTGAAGCTAAAGTTGGAGATATACTAGAGGAAGTAATAAAGTTTAAGAAGTGATTTGAAAAAATAATAAACAAAGGATTCCCTGCTTTTTGGGATGGAAAGAATGAATTGATTCCTCCCAATGAATATAAGAGGTTATTGTTTGACGTAAGAATGGATCACAAAAAGTTTCAGCATTTGGATCATATGCTTACAGGAAAGATTTTAATGGAGAAAATTGCGGAGGACTTTGAAATTTTAAATATGTTGATCTCAACCTATGAGAATATTCCTCTTGTTTCTTATGCAGGTCACCTTGAAATGCGAGTTCTGGTGAAGGAAATGACTAGCTATGATTTACCCACAGCCAACCAATGGAACTATGTGGATAAATATGGAAGGACAAGATATTCTGTCCATTCGTAGATACATTCAGAATTTTTGCCAAGTGGCAAAAATGATGCTTTTATTTTAAAAATTTGTAATATTGTTTAAAGACAGTTATCTTTCGAGTTAAGACATTTTCAGTTTTTAGTTAAAAGAAGTAGTTATGTCAAGCTTCTTTCGAATTGTGTATAAAAGACAATGAGAGTCATTTTTCAAAGGGTTGGAAACTCTTTGAGAGACGATATGTTTTGAAGTCAAATTTTCGATAAATAAAAGGCCATATAGTGGAAATACCTATCTTTTTGAGACCAGAGATTCATGTGTTAATCATTTTTACAGTCTGTTCTTTCCCTTATCTCAACATGTGCATGTTTACTTTCTTCGTTATATCTTCCATTATGTCCTTCTTCTATACTTAAATGAACGTTTGAAATAAATCGGGATTCATACTGGTTATGCCTCATTTTATCGCATTTAAGTATCCATTATTTCTCCAAAGTTAACGATGGATTCATCCTAGTTAGATTCCTGTTGTTGATGGACTGTCATTATTTCTTTCTATACCACCTGCAAAATCAAATTGACTGTGATATGGTTGCTATCTTGCCTCTGTGGAAATCTATTTGTTATAAATCTCTTGCTAACATGTTAAATATTTGAAAGTTGACTCCATACCCAATGTTTCTTGTTTCCTTTTCAACCAAGTAAATCCTTTTGAGAAATTTTGAGCGTATTTCTATATATTTTTAGCCTTTACATATATCTTGTGAGAGAGCCCTCTCTGGTGGAAAAAATGGCTAATTTTTCTACCTAAAGTTTGGTTTGAAATAAGTTACCTTAGGTGTTATTCTTTTACAACTGGGATAAAATCTAAGTGCTAACACTTGGTCTTAATATGGGACAAACAACACAAAGATAAGAACTAGTATACCAAGTTTCAGGGCCTCTAGCTGGGACCCTTCATTATTACAGAAAA
The DNA here is from genome assembly GCA_027924585.1 of Larix kaempferi. Classification (NCBI taxonomy): domain Eukaryota; kingdom Viridiplantae; phylum Streptophyta; class Pinopsida; order Pinales; family Pinaceae; genus Larix; species Larix kaempferi. The sequence goes on along the minus strand of BSBM01000287.1, from coordinate 20,372 downwards.
GATGGGTCCTGGTACTGTTCGATTACAGACATTGGAAGGAGTTATAGACACTTATCTAGTGAATGTTTCACTCCTCAAAAAGTATTTCGTCTAGTCAGGCTAATGCATTTGTATATAGTTTTGATTTCTTTATTTTTCTTTTTCTTAGTTTTCATGATTTAGATTGTTTTCTTTTGATCATTCTGTTGTTTAAATTGCTGCACATTTGGTAATAATTAATAATCAGTTTTTCTCACAGATGATTTTAGCTAAGGTTTTAGAATTTTATGCCAGCCACAGTTTCTGCGACCTATGTCAAAATTTCTTCAATAAAGGGAACACAGTCAATGATTACAGGACCTGTATTGATACCTTTCCATGATGATCATTATCTTATACATGTATCATTTGTTTAATTGAGTTCTGGGTGATAACCAAGTTTTCTCATCTCGCGTTTCATGGTTTCAATCAGCATATCGTAATAGCCTGCATAGCTTGTTCTGCTCTGGATCCTTTCACAATCACCTTGGTAATAAATCCCTTAACAAATGTAAATTACAAGGTGGGGGGGTCTTGTTATCAAGCCAACCCATTAGGTTCATAGGTGCTTAGTGGAATGACATATTCACAACAAGCCACCACACTTGGAAGATGATTTTAGTTTTACTGGGAGTTGGAAGATCCTATCACAGGTCGGTCCATTCATGATCTGCAAAGCATTGGTGAGTAACACTACTAATATATGGTTACCAAGCCATGGTAGTGCCTTTGTAATTTACAATTCAATAAAATATTTTAGTAAGATCCATGTTGTATATGAGGACAAGGGGGTCTTATCACAAGCCATCCCTGCCATGGTCATGGGCTTGATTTGGACTGAAACTAGCACAATGTGGTCACCAAGCCAAAGTAGTTGCTTTCAGTATTTCAACTGGAAGACAAGGAGTCTCCTTACCGAGCTGGCTTGATCAGGTTCTGGATTAGGTTTGTGAATGGCATTGCTGATATCTGATCACCAAGTCAGGGAAGTGGTCTTATATATGCAAGATCTATTCTATCTTTTGATCTAAAAAACAAAAAAAGAAAGGAGAAAAAAGAAAGGTAAAAAAAAGAAGAAGAAAAAACAAGGATTGTTGGATATAGCTGAATAAATGGATTGACAAACCAAGGTGATGTGTAATTGGGATATCCATGTGCGGTTCTAAGTCTATTTCAAGGTTCAACACAAGCTTGTTTCAATGACTACATTAAGGTAAAGAACCCTAGTTGTTTCCTGTACCCCCTTCTCAGATTGGCATTATCCTTAAAATGGTCATGTCTGGGGATATATTAATCCTATGTTTCTTGCTCATTGATTGTCCTTCTATTGAGCATTTTCTAAAATTCCGGTTGAAAATATTGGTTAGCTAACATATTCTCTTTAGCTGAATTCGTTGCAAAGATAACTGGTTCGTCCTAGCGAATTGCCATTTGTTGCAGCCACAATAGTTCCCATGCTTAGCTGAAGCACGAGAGCCCCATTCCTAATAAACAAAAAGGTAATTGGGTGAGTTTTCTTCTAAATATGAAATTTTGGTTTTTCAATTCCTAAGATCCCTTACCCATACTTTTTCTCTGCGTGTTTTCTTATGTTCGAAAAATTTCTAAGTGTTTTGGGTTTGCAGGAAGCTTTAGTTTTTGAGCATTTTATCATCTACTTCTAGCGACCCGAAACTCGACACTTGGGGAACCCGAAATCCGCAACCCGACAGCTGCAGGTTGCGGGATTTCATTTTGCAACTTATGGTTTTTGTCATCTCGAAACCCGCAACCCGATAGTCGCGGGTTGTGGGTTTTCTTTGTTAATAATATCGGAAAATTTTTTCCCGAAACCTGAAACGCACAATTGCGGCTTTCAAGTTTTGGGATTTCTTTCTAGCTTTGATTTTGTTGCGTGTTCCTGAAACCCGCAACTTGACACTTTCGGGTTGCAGCTTTCGGGAAAAAAATTTCGATTGCGATTGTGTTTCTAATTCCCGAAACCCGCAACCCAACACTTTTGGGTTTCGGGTTCAGGATTCTTAAATAAACTTTTGAAATATGTATCAACCTGATCCCGCATCCTGCTCCTGTTCATCTCGGCCATCCATTCATCTTGATCCTACGGTCACGTTTTAATCTGGAAAATATAAATAAGTAGGGTTTTCTATTTTTATTTCATCATTTTTACTGTTCGGAATTACCCCATTGCTTGGATTTTACTGTCGATTCCTGTTAAGGTGTCATTTTTACCAGGTCTTTAGTTTCTCTGGGTTGGATTGTCGCCATTACTGCACCCTGTGTTCATTAGTTCTGGTTTTCTTTTTAACATATTTTCGACTCCTTAAGATCACATATCATTACACCTATTTCTATTTGAAAAGTTGTTCCAGTTATTCTGTTAAATCAGGTCACCTGGATCAGATTTGATATGTGTAAAAGGTTTGCTAGTTTGTGTACTGAAGCTCCTGTTTGAGTCATTTTGCTGTCAGCTTTCGAGCCATAATTTTGATGTTGGTCACAAATCTGAATTCATGATTGTTGATATGAAAATACTTGTAATAATGAGCTTTTGAAAGTAGTTTAAGTCATGCGAGTTTCAGTTGATTGTGTACTTTCACATGGGTTTAGATCCAACTGATGCATGTTTTCGCTCATTTCATTATAGTTTAGATAATTGCAATGAGTAGGTCATATAATTTGAATCATTACCACTTGTCATGCCCAATTATTGTCATCTTATCGGTTGGCCTTAAATTGGAAACAAACATGAAACCTCTAGCTCATCCCTTACATTCTTTAAAGGAAAACATTATGTGTGATAGTCTTGTAAGCTTCCTTTTGAACATATCTGATATAAGCAATATGTAGACAAATAATGAATCTCCCAATGCCTATTTTAAAGATGAAGAACTCTATCCCTTACTATATCAAGAACCTATGTCACCACCTTTTGATGCAGGTATTCCTGATTTAAGTAGTGATAGTGGTGAAGAAGATTATGAGGCTATGTCTGTCTGCATGCAATTCCCTGAGGAGAAAGAGAAGAAAGTTCCCAAGGAAATGGATGACCATGACGATGATGTTATATGAGATTTTATAATCAACCAAGAACCTGATGTCTCGCTAACTTCTTCTGAAGTAGATCCTCTAATGGATTTTTCCATTTTTGAGAGTATACTTCCCGATCTAAAGGTTCCCACACCAAGTTCTCCGCAACTCGAACCACCTGTCACCGATAGTTAGCAATTTGGGATTGAATTTTTGTTGTGCCATGAAGATCTCTTTGATTAAGGGACAAATCTTTAGAAAGTCATTCTGAAAGGTGACGGGAATCATGAAAAATGAGAAATGGCAGGATTTCATGGATCGATAGTTTGATCCGATTTTGTAATCCTTGTTTTGGGAAATCTATGTCTTTTATTTTACTGTAATTTCCTATTTAAAGAGGACCTCTCCTAGTTAGGGGTTGGTAATTTTGGAGTTGCAAGTCAGCAGGAGACAAGACTGGAGATACTCTGTTTAGCAGAGATTTTTGTAATTTATGTACAAGACCTCTTTTAATACAGTAAAGTTATCTTTTGATCTATCTTATGTTATTCCTCAATTTTCTTTGAGAATTACTGATTTTATACTTCAGATTGTAATCTACAGTGCACGATATCTTTTGCATATGTTTAAATGTATGGATCTATTGTATTGGTTTCCCTGTATGATTGATTTATGCTGGAAAGTGTTTTATTGAGTTTATTCAGTTTAAATACTTTCTTTATCGATTTCTGCAAGTGATTCATAGCACAATAATCATTGTTAATTTTTCAAGTAGCAAAAATGGTTACAGATTTATCTTCAACAGGCTTAAGCACTTAAATTATTGTTTCTTAACTTTCATTAATAGATAATGATTCAAGTTAATAAGTGAAACAACTAAAAGTATTTCTGTGAAGGGTTGTAATCTACTTATTCATCACACCTCAAGGTTAATCTGCCCAATATCAAGCTTTCTTTTTAGAATAGGTCTAACTTAAATTAGTTTCCTCTTCTAAAATAGGTTAGATTAGCTTAGTTTTGTCATTTTCACCCTTGTTTTTCCTTGATTGGAAAACTGGACTAATTGGTCAAATCACCAACTCTTAGAGTTCCAGCAGAGGCCGAATATCCGTGGGGAATTACCATACCAAATAGGTTGGGGATAAAACTGCCCTTGCATAGGGTCTTTCGAAGCCTTTCAACTTGGGTTTTCTTGCTCTGTTGGGATCCTTGGAACCATTCCAGCACCTTTGCATCTAACCTGCACAACCGAGGCCTTAATAGAGAGATATATATCAAGGTTTAGGGGAGGAGGGGTTTGGCAGAGAGAAAAATATAGAGATGGGGTTTTGGTGAGGGGTAGGGGTTTAGGGAGGATTAAGACAATTATAGAGAAGGTGGGGTATACGACTGGGGTAGAGGGAGAGAGTGGGGTTTAGGTATAGCTGGATTAGGGGAGAGAGAGAGAGAGTGAGAGAGTGGGTTAGTAGTGATTAAGGAAAGAGGGGAAAGAGAGAGAGAGAGGAGAATGGGGGGTTAGAGGTAGGGGAAGGATTATGGGGAAGATATAGTGAGAGAGTTATTTGATAAGGATTTGAGAGATGATGAGAGAGAGAGAGAGAGCGAGGAGGGGCGTTTAAGTAGAGTATTAGTTGGGTTAGGGAGAGAGGAGGGTTGGTTAGGTTTTGGTGGATGAGAATGTTAGAGAGAGAGAAGGGGGGGTAGTAAGGGTTGGGGGAATATGGGGGATAGAGAGAGAGGGGGAGTGGGAGGAGTGTGATGGTGAGAGAGTGAGAGAAGTGGTTAGTAAGGGTTAGGGATAGTTGTAGAGAGAGAGAGAGATGAGGGGAGTTAATGTTGGGGGGGTGAGTAGGGTGTGTGTGTGTGTGTGAGAGAGAGAGAGAGAGAGAGAGCATGTTATAGGGGAGGGGGATTAAGAGAGAGATAGAAAGAGGGAGGGGTTTAGGGGTAGCAAGAGTATGAGAGATAGAGAGAGGGGGGGAGGAGTGGGTTTTTATGGGTAGGAGGATTAGGATGGGATCTAGGGAGAGAGATAAATGGGTTAGATGTTGTGAGAATGTGTGAGATAAAGGGGGTGTTAGTGGGTTGGGGGAGAGAGAGAGGGGTGGGATTAGTTGTAGATGGAGGAATAGGGGAGAGAGAGTGTGAGAGGTGGTTATTAAGGGTTAGGGGGAATGTGTGTGTGTATGTTTGTGTGTGTGTGAGAGAGAGAGGAGGGGGGTTAAAGGTAGCATAGGAGTAGGTTTGTGAGAGAGTGAGAGAGGGGGTTAGTAAGGGTTAGGAAGAGGAGGGTAGAGAGATATAGGAGGAGGAGGGAGGAGGTTAGTTGTAGGGAGAGGAATTGGTGGGTGTGGGTGTGTATGATAGAGTGAGAAAAAGGGGGAAAGGTTGTGTAAGGGATTTTGGGGAGAGGGAGTGGTGGGGTTTAGTTGTAGGTGAAGGAGTAGGGGAGAGAGGCAGAATGAGAGACAAGGTTGATAAGGGTTATTTGGAAGAAGTGAGAGAGAGAGAGAGAGGTGAAGGAGATATTATAAGTAGGGGGATAGGTATGGGGATGAGAGAGTGTGATATTGGGCTATTAAGGGTTAAGTAGAGGAGGGGTGGGGGAGAGAGAGAGAACATGGTGGTTAGTGGTAGGGGAGTAGAAGGTGTGTGTGAGAGAGAGAGAGACATAGAGAGAGAATGGGGGGAGTAGAAGGTGTGTGGGAGAAAGAGGGAGGGTTTGGGGTTAGCAGTAAGTGGAGGATTAGAGGGGTGTATGTGTGTGTGTGTGTGTGTGTGTGAGAGAGAGAGAGAGAGAGGGGGGGGGTTTAAAGGTAGGGGGAGTAGGGTTGTGAGAGATTTAGAGAGGGGTTAGTGAAGGTTAGGAAGATGATGGGAGAGAGAGAGAGAGATATGAGGAGTAGGGAGGTTAGTTTAAGGGGGCGAAGTAGGTGTGTGTGTGTGTTTGTGAGTGCGTGTGTTAGAGAGAGAGAGAGAGAGAGAGAGACTCGAGGATGTGGGGGATGTGGGTGATTAAGGGTAGGGGGAGGAGGGGGGTCAGAGGAGAGAGAAGGGGAATAGAGAGAGAATGGGAGGAGTAGAAGGTGTGTGGGAGAAAGAGAGAGGGTTTGGGGTTAGAGGTAAGTGGAGGATTAGAGGGGTGTATGTGTGTATATTTGTGTGTGTGTGTGTGAGAGAGAGAGAGAGGGGGGGGGGGTTAAAGGTAGGGGGAGGAGTAGGGTTATGAGAGTTAGAGAGGGGGTTAGTGAAGATTAGGAAGATTATGGGAGATAGAGAGAGAGATGAGGAGTAGGGAGGTTAGTTTAAGGGGGAGGAGTAGGTGTGTGTGTGTGTGAGTGCGTGTGTTAGAGAGAGAGAGAGAGTCAAGGATGTGGGGGATGGTGTGGGTGATTAAGGGTAGGGGGAGGAGGGGGGTTGGAGGAGAGAAATATATAGAGATATTGGTTCATTGTAGGGGGGTAGAGAGAGCAGTGATGGGTTTTGAGTGGTAGCGGGAAGCGATTTTGGAGAAAGAGAGTGAATGTTTTAGGTGTAGGTGAAGAAGCACGGGGGAGAGAGAGTGAGAGAGGGGGTTAATAAGGTTAACATGGGGCTTACAGAGTGAGATAGGGGGTTAGTAAGGGTTAGGGAGTGGAGGGTAGGTATATAAATATATATAATATATATATATATTATATATATAGAGAGAGAGAGAGAGGAGTGTGTTTAGTGGTAGGGGAGTTGAAGGGGGGTGTATGAGAGAGATATATACAGAGAGAATAAGGGGGTGGTGGTGGGGTGTTCTATGGTTGGGAGAGAGATATAGGGGAGTGGGGGTAAGATGGAAGTGGAGGAGTAGGTGTGTGTGTGTGTGTGTGTGTGAGAGAGAGAGAGAGAGAGAGAGTTGGGGGGTGAGGGGGGGAGGGTGTGGGATATTATGGGTATGGGGTATGAGGGGGTTTAGGGGAGAGAAAAACATAGATATTAGGGTTGGTGGATGGGGGTCAGGGAAGAGGTAGAGGGGATAAGGGGGATTGGAGGAGGGAGAGAGATAGATATTGGGGTGTAGGCAGGGGTATTGGAATACTGATGATTAGAGTAGATATAGAGAAGGGCGGGTATAGGTTGAGGTTAGAGAGAGGGGGGGTGGTAAGTTGTTGGGGGAGGGGGAATTTGAGAGAAAAATATATAGGGATTTAGGGGTAGGGGAGGTAAGAGAGAGAGAGAGAGAGAGAGAGAGAGAGAGAGAAAGAGAGAGGTATATAGGAGGTGGTTATGGGTAGGGAGAGTAGGAGGGGTGTTAGGGGAGAGAGGGAGGGTTTATGGTTAGAGAGAGTGTGTGTGAGAGAGAGAGAGGGGGGTTTTAGGTGGTAGGGAAAGAGAGGAAGATAGATAGGTGGGGTTAGGTGTAGTTGGTGGAGTATGGGAGTGAGAGACTGAGAGAGGGGGTTAGGGGGAAGAGAGAGAGAGAGAAGGGGGGTAGAGGCATGAGAAGAAGTAGGGGGAACAAAAAGTGAGAGAGGGGTTCATGAGGGTTAGAGAGAGATAGAAATAGGTGTCTAGTTGTAGGAGGAGTAGTAGAGAGAGAGAGTGAGAGAGAGAGACGAGGAGGAGGAGGGGGGATAGAGGTATGTGGAGAAGCATGGGGAATAGAAAATAAGAGAGGGGTTAATGAGGGTTAGAGAGAGAGAGAGAGAAATAGGTGACTAGTTGTAGGGGAGTAGTAGGTGCGTGTGTGTGTGTGTGAGAGAGAGAGAGAGAGAATGGGAGGAGTGTTAGGGTTCTGGAGGAGTGGGAGAGGGATGGGGTTCAAGGTAGATGGAGGATTAGACAGAGAGAGAGAGAGAGAGAGAGAGAGAGAGAGTAAAGGGGAAAGTGGGGAGGGTGTGGTTGATTAGTGGTAGGGGGAGGAGGGGATTTGGGGGAGATAAAGATATAGAGGTCTCGGTGGGGGGAGGTTATAGGTGTTTAGTGAAGTTAGAGAGAAAGGGAATATAGGGTCAAGGTAGGGCGAGAGAGGGGAGGTTTGGGAGAGTCTGAGTTGGGTTAGGGATAGAGATGGTGGGATTAGGGGTAGTGACATTATGGTGTTAGGAGGTTGGTGGAGAGAGAGCGAGAGAGAGAGAGATTAAAGGTGAGTGGGGGAGGGTGTGTGTGATTAGGGGTAGGGGGGAGGAGGGGAGTTGGTGGAGAGAAATAAATATACATCATTGTAGGTTAAAGTTGGGGAAGGGGATTAGGGAATATTAGGGAAGTTAGAGAGAAGAGGGGGTATAGAGTGGGGCCGCATAGAGAGAGAGAGTGATATTTGGGGTAAGTTGAAGTGGAGGGGGATTATGAGAGAGAGAGAGAGAGAGAGGGTTACAGGTAGTAGGAATCAAAGAGAGAGAGAGAGAGAGGATGGTTATGGTTAGGGAGAGAAGGGAATTTAGGGAGAGAGAATAGGGGGTCAGGGGAAGTGAGAGTGTTAGAGAGAGGGGGGGTGTTAGTGGGTTGGTGGAGAGAGTAGGGGTTGGTGAGGTTAGTTATAGGTCAAGGAATATGGGAGAGAGATTGAGAGAGCTGGTTGGTAAGGGTTAGGGGGAAGAGGTGTGTGTATGAGAGAGAGCAGGTGGTCTTAAAGATGGGTTAAGGAGTATGATGGTGAGAGACAGAGAGAGGTGGTTCATAAGGGTTATAGAGAGAGAGAGAGGAAGAGCAGGGGTGCGCGTTCGAGAGAGAGGGTTGGGTGGTAAGTTGTAGTGGAAGGGGGATTTGGATAGACATAATGATAGGGGGTTATGGGTAGGGGTAGTAGGATAGAGAGGGGGGAATTATGGAGAGAATGAGTGGGGTTAGGGAGAGAGAAGGGGCATTAGGTGCAGTAATAGTGTGTGTGAGAAAGAGGTTTGGGTGTTAAGGTATCAGTAGAGAGAGAGAGAGAGGGTCATAGAGGTAGGGATAGAAGTAGTGGGGTTGGTAGTAGCGGGAGTAGGGAGAGTACTATAGTGGTGTGTGTGTGTGTGTTTGAGAGAGAGAGAGAGATCATAGTGGAGAAGGTGGGGGAGGTGGGGGAGTTGGTGGAGAGAAATAAATAGAGATCATAATGGGGGGAGGTGGGGGAAGGAATTTAATGGAGTTGGATGAATAGTGGAGGTTAGTAAGCGTTGGGGAGAAGATTTGAGAGACTAAGAGAGAGAGTGAAGGAAGGGGATTAAAGGTAGGGGGATGCGAGAGCAAGATATGGGGTGTATTTGGAATAGGTGAGAGAATAGGAGGGGTGGGAGAGGGATTGGGTTCAAGGTAGGTGGAGGAGAGAGAGAGAGAGAGAGAGAGAGAGAGTAAATGGAAAAGTGGGGAGGGTGTGGTTGATTAGTGGTAGGGGGAGGAGGGGATTCGGTGGAGAGAAAGATATAGAGGTCTGGGTGGGGGGAGGTTATGGGTGTTTAGTGAAGTTAGAGAGAAAGGAAATATAGGGTCGTGCTAGAGCGAGAGAGGGGATGTTTGGGAGAGTATGAGTTGGGTTAGGGAGAGAGATGGTGGGATTAGGGATAGTGACATTATGGTGTTAGGAGGTTGGTGGGGGGAGAGAGAGAGAGAGAGAGAGAGAGAGAGAGAGAGAGAGAGGTGTGAGTGGGGGAGGGTGTGTGTGATTAGGGGTGGGGGGGAAGAGGGGAGTTGGTGGAGAGAAATAAATATACATCATTGTAGGTTAAAGTGGGGGAAGGGGATTAGGGAATATTAGGGAAGTTAGAGAGAAGAGGGGGTATAGAGTGGGGGCACATAGAGAGAGAGAGAGTGAGATTTGGGGTAAGTTGAAGGGGAGGGGGATTAAGAGAGAGAGAGAGAGAGAGAGAGAAGATGGTTATGGTTAGGGATAGAAGGGAATTTAGGGAGAGAGAATAGGGGGTCAGGGGTAGTGAGAGTGTTAGAGAGAGGGTGGGTGTCAGTGGGTCGGTGGAGAGAGTAGGAGTTGGAAAGGTTAGTTATAGGTGGAGGAATATGGGAGAGAGATTGAGAGAGGTGGTTGGTAAGGGTTAGGGGGAAGAGGTGTGTGTATGAGAGAGAGCAGTTGGTGTTAAAGATGGGTTAAGGAGTATGATGGTGAGAGACTAAGAGAGGTGGTTCATAAGGGTTGTAGAGAGAGAGAAGAAGAGCAAGGGTGCGCGCGAGAAAGAGATAATGATGGGTGTTAAGCAGTTTGGGGAGAAAGAGAGGGATGGGTGGTAAGTTGTAGTGGAAGGGGGATTTGGATAGACATAATGATAGGGGGTTATGGGTAGGGGTAGTAGGATAGAGGGGTGAATTAGGGAGAGAATGAGTGGGGTTAGGGAGAGAGAAGGGGCATTAGGTGCAGTAATAGTGTGTGTGAGAAAGAGGTTTGGGTGTTAAGGTGTCGGTAGAGAGAGAGAGAGAGGGTCATAGAGGTAGGGATAGAAGTATGGGGGTTTGTAGTAGGGGGAGGAGTAGGGAGAGTAGTATAGTGGTGTCTGTGTGTGTGTGTTTGAGAGAGAGAGAGAGAGAGAGAGATCATAGTGGAGAAGGTGGGGGAGGTGGGGGAGTTGGTAGAGAGAAATAAATAGAGATCATAGTGGGGGGGAGGTGGGGGAAGGGATTTAATGGAGTTGGATGAATAATGGAGAGAGGAGGTTAGCAAGTGTTGGGGAGAAGATTTGAGAGAGTGAGAGAGAGAGTGAAGGGAGGGAATTAAAGGTAGGGGGATGCTAGAGCAAGATATGGGGTTTATTTGGAAAAGGTGAGAGATAAAGAGAGAGGTCTAGGAGGTTTTAGAGGTAGGTGGCTGACAGAGCGAGATATGGGGTTAAGAAGGGTCAGGGAGTGGAGGGGAGAGAGAGAGAGAGAGATTTTTTGGGGATGAGGGGGGTGTGTGGGTTATTACTGGTATGGGGTTTGAGGGGGTTCAAGGGAGATAAATAGATAGAGATCAGGGTGGGTGGAGGGTATTTGGGGGAAGAGGTAGCAAGGACGAGGGAAGTTGGAATAGGGAAAGAGATAGATATCAGGGTGGGGGAAAGGGTATGGCTTTACACATGATTAGAGTACATATATAGAGGAGGGGTATAGGCTGGGGTTAGAGTGAGAGAGAGGGGGGTGTAATTTTAATAGAGATGGGGAGTAGGAGAGAAAAATTGAGAGGGGTTTAGGGGTATGGAGAGAGAGAGAGAGAGAGATGGATGAGGTGTTTATGAGTAGGGAGAGTAGGAGGGTGGTTATGGGGATAGAGGGAGGGTTTAGGGGTAGAGAGGCAGAGAGGGGGGGGTGTTAGGTGGTTGGGGGGAGAGAGAGAGGTGGGGGTTAGGTGTAGGTTGTATATTAGGGGACAGAGAGAGTGAGTGAGAGGGGTAGTAAAGGTTAGGGGAAGAGGGGAGAGAGAGAGAGGAGGGGGGACTAGAGGTATGGGGAGAGCTAGGGGGAAGAGAGAGTGAGAGGAAGGTTAGTAATGGTTAGGGGATATATATATATATATTATATAGATATATATAGAGATAGATAGATATATAGAGAGAGAGAGAGGGGGGAGTGAGGGAGGAGGGTGTGGTTGATTAAGGGTATGGGCAGAAAGGGATTTGGGAGAGTATGAGTGGGGTTAGGGAGAGATATGGGATCTTAGGGGTAGTTACATTATGACAAAGAGGGGATGGTGTTAGGGGGTTGGAGGGGAGAGAGAAGGGTGGGTGGTAAGGGGTTGGATTAGAGAGAGACGATTGGGGGTTAGGTATAGGTTGAGGAGTAGGGTAGAGAAATATTTATAGAGGGGATTAGTAAGGGTTAGGGTGAAGAGAGAGAAAGAGAGAGAGAGAGAGAGAGAAGGGGTAAGGGTAGAAGATGTGGTTGATTAGGGGTATGGGGAGGAATGGATTTAGGGGAGAGAAAGATATAGATGTTAGGGTGGGGGGATGGGATAGGTGTTTAGGGAAGTTAGAGAGAAGGGGAATGTAGGGTAGAGGTATAGTGAGAGAGAGGGGATTTGGGAGAGTATAAGTGGCATTAGGGATAGAAATGATGCCTTAGGGGTAGTGACATTATGTCAAAGAGGGGATGGTGTTAAGGGGTTGGGGGGGGAGAGACCCATAGTTTATATTAGCCCATAGTATTGACCCATAGTATTGGACACAAATGCTTTGTAAGTCGTCCCGTAGTATTATATGTCCCATGGTTTTGACTAATAGTATTGGGCATAGACTTAGTATATAAGTGTGTGTTGAGGTCATTGAAGGCACTGTGAAGTTAATTGTATTGAGCTTGCTCAAAGGAGGTTGCCCCCTCGAAGTGGCCTGTGATTAATATAAAAGTGATTATGTTCTGTTATTTTTGATATCTTGTGTATTTGCATTAATTAATTATTGCAGGTTCATCACATCTAGTATCAGAGCACTTTCTTGGGCTCGTTGGGTTAACCTACGCTCTGACATGTTTTCCTTGTCCTTAGGCGGATGTGATGTGGTTTTGGGCGTTCAATGGTTATGTACACTTGGCCCCATCTTATGGGATTTTGCTAAACTTTGGATGCAGTTTAAAGTCAATGGGGCACAACACAAATTTATGGGCTTACAACCAGGCTCTCTTAGCATCATCAGTTCACATCGCCTGGAAAAAATCCTTAAGAAGAATTCACATGGTGTCATCGCTCAGCTCAATTCCATTTAGATGCACCCATCAACAGTCTCCACTACTTCCTTGGATAGATATGCAGGTATCTTTGTTGAACCATTGTGCTTGCTGCCTTCAAGAGACCTTTCCGGTAAGAATTTAGCCACATCTACCTCTCAGCAGGAAATGATGGCTATTTTGCATGCAGTACAAAAGTGGCAGCCATACCTATTAGGGAATTATTTCTGCATCAAGACTGATCTCCATAGTCTGAAAAATTTTCTGGAACAATGGGTCTCCTCCCCAACACACTTGAAATGGGTTATCCAACTCATGGGTTCTCCCTATGTGATCACTTACAAGAAGGGTAAGGACAATATGGTGGAAGATGCTCCTTCTCGCACAATTGATGACCCAGTTTCTCTTACAGCTCTTTCTCTGCTTGTTCCAAATTGGTTGCAATATGTTCAACAGGGCTCTCTCTTCTATGAACTCCATGCTTCTTCAACAACAGGGCACTCTGGGTTCTACAAAATGTCTAACCGGGAACAACGTAACTTCTTTTGGCAGGGACTAAAAATGAAAATTCAACAGATGGTGATTGACGATGATACTTTCCAAGTCAACAAGGGTGAAATGACACTCCTTTCGGGATTGCTCAAACTCTTTCCCATCCCAACACAGCTTTGGCCAACTATTTCTATGGATTTCCTAGCAGCGCTCTGGTGGTACAATACCACATCTCAAAGGACACCATATGAAGCAGTCTATGGAAAAACACCGCCAATTCTTCTTCCATACACCCTTAGCAACTCCCCAATTCAGGAAATTGACTCGGTTCTTCACACCCGCGATCAGATTCTTCTAATTCTACAAGACAATCTTCATATGGCCAGAATTCGCCTAAAACAACAAGCCGATCAACACCATTCTGAGTGCATTTTCCACCCAGCTGACAGGGTTCTTCTTCATCTACAGCCTTCCAAGCAATCCTCCTTAACACTCCAAAGGTGTCAGTGGCCCGAAATACAATCCACGGATGCTACCGGGGAACCACTCCTTCAGATTCTGCAGCAATTTCTCCAATCAGAGCTTTGAAGACAAAGCTTTTTCTAAGGGAGAGGGGATGTTAGGAACCTATGTCAACCCTTCTCTTTACTATGTTAGTATATTGTTGTTGGACGCATATGCTTTGTAAGTCGTCCCGTAGTATTTATTGATACGTAGTTTATATTAGCCCATAGTATTGACCCATAGTATTGGACGCATATGCTTTGTAAGTCGTCCCGTAGTATTATATGTCCCATGGTTTTGACTCATAGTATTGGGCATAGACTTAGTATATAAGTGTGTGTTGAGGTCATTGAAGGCACCGTGAAGTTAATTGTATTGAGCTTGCTCAAAGGAGGTGGCCCCCTCGAAGTGGCCCGTGATCAATATAAAAGTGATTATGTTCTATTATTTCTGATATCTCGTGTATTTGCATTAATTAATTATTGCAGGTTCATCACAATATATATATATATATATGAGAGAGAGAGAGATATTGGGGGTAAGTTATTGGGGAGTGATATTAGGAGAGAGAGAGTAAGAGATAGAGGGGGTATTAGGGGTAGTAGGAGCATGGAGGAGAGAGAGAGAGAGGGGGGGGTTTATGGGTAGGGAGAGTAGGAGGGGAGCTAGGGAGAGAGAGTGGGGTGCTAGATATTGTGGGAGTATGAGAGAGAGGGTGTGTAAGTGCGTTGGGGTAGAGAGAGGTGGGTGTAATAGGGGAGAGACAAAGTGAGAGAATGGGTTATTAAGGATTAGGGGGAAGAGGTGATAGAGTGAGTGAGAGAGGACGGGGGTTAAAGGTAGGGGGAGGAGTAGGGTGGTGAGAGTGAGAGAGGGCATTAGTAAGTGTTAGGGAGAAAGTTAGAGAGGAGGGGGGTTAGTGGCAAGGGGAGGAGTAGGGTTTGTTTGTGTGTGTGTGTGTGTGAGAGAGAGAGAGAGTGTGAGAGAGAGAGAGAGAGAGAGAGAGAGAGAAAGAGAGAGAGAGAGAGTCAACGGTGTTAGGGGGTTGGAGGGGAAGGAGAGGGGGTGGGTGGTAATTGGTTGGATTAGAGAGTGACAATTAGGGGTTAGGTATAGGTGGAGGTGTAGGGTATAGGAAGAGTTATAGAGGGAGTTAGTAAGGGTTAGGCTTAAGAGAGAGAGAGAGAGAGAGAGGTCAAGGGAGGATTAGGGGATAAAGAGTGAGAGAGGGGATTAGTAAGGATTAGGGAGTGGGGGGGAGGGAGATAGAGAGTAGCAAGGGGTTATTTGTAGTGGGAGTAGTAGAGATGTGTGTTAGAGAGAGAGAGGGTGGTGGTGGTTATGAGTAGAGAGAGAGAGAGAGAGAGATGTTACTAAGTGGGGAGGGTGTGGATGATTAGAGGTAGGGAGAATCAAGGGGTTTTGTGGGGAGGAAGAGAAATATATTGCAGTGGAGGCAAAGGGTAAGGGTTTAGGGAATTTTAGGAAGTTATAGAGAAGGTGGTATAGGGTGGGGGCATAGAGAGAGAAAGGGGGGTGGTAAGTTGGAGGGTAGGGGGATTAGGAGGGAGAGAGAGATAGAGGGGGGTAGGAGGGAGTAAGTGAAAGAGAGAGAGAGAGAGAGAGATTGGAAAAGGGTTTTCTTATTGGTAGGGAGAGTAGGAGGGGTTTTAGGGGGAGAGATGAGAGTTAGGGGTACTGAGAGTGAGAGAGGGGGGGTGTTAGGTTGTTGGGGGAGAGAGAGAGGTGTGGGGGTTAGGTCAAGGTGGGGGGATAGGGGAGAGAGAGAGTGAGAGAGGGGGTTAGCAAGGGTTAGGGGGAATAGGATATAGATATATATAGGGAGAGGAGGGGGGTTTAAATGTAGGGAGAGGAGTAGGGAGGTGAGAGAGTGAGAGAAAGGATTAGTAAGGGTTATGGGGGGAGAGAGAGAGAGGGAGAGAGACGGAGTAGGGGGGTTAATGGTATGGGGAGGAGTATGGGTGTGTGTTTCTGTGAGAGAGAAATAAATAGGGGTACTAAGGGTAGTGAGTGAGTGTGTGTGAGAGAGAGAGAGAGAGAGATTAGGGGTTAGGGGTAATGAGAGTGTAATAGAGAGAGGGGGAGAGAGGGGTGTGGCTTAGGTGTAGTTAGAGGATTACTGTAGAGGGAGAGAGAGTGAGAGAGGGGGATGTTAAGGGTTGGGGGTGAGAGAGAGAGATATAGAGAGAGGTAGGGCATTAAATGTTCTAGTTAGAGGGTGAGAGAGGGGGGTTTAGAGGTAAGGGGAAGAGTAGCAGGGTTTAGGTGGAGAGAGAGTGAGAGAGGGGGTTAGGATGGGTTAGAAGGAAGATAAGAGAGAGAGAGAGGTGGAGGGGATGTTAGAGTTGGAGAGAGGAGTAGGGGGTGTGAGAGTGAGAGAAAGAGGAGGTGGTTTTTTTGTACGGGGAGGAGAGGGGTGTGTGTGTTTTTGTGTATGTCAAAGCAGAATTTGGGGGGCAACATGGCATTTTTTAGGGATGGTAGAAAGGGAAAGTGGTGGGGGTTAGGGTTACATGAAGTAGTATAGGGTTTTGTGAGAGAGAGAGAGAGAAAGAGAGAGAGAAGGAAAGGGGCGATGAGGGTTTGGGTTATCAAGCGTAGGGGGAGGAGGTTGTTTGGGGAGATAAAGAGATAGAGAATTGGTTAGGGGGAGGGGTAAGAGGCAGGAGGGATTTTTTGGGAGAGATATATATCAGGGTTTGGGGGAGGGTTTTGGTGGAGAGAAAAAGATAGAGATGAGGGTTAGGTGAGGGGTAGCGGTTTAGGGAGGAGAAGGACATTTATTGATAAGGTTGGGTATACGATGGGGGTAGAGGGAGAGAGAGGGAGGGTGGTAAGTCATAGGAAGAGTGGGGATTAGTTGAGAGAAAGAGAGAGATGGGTTTAAGTGTAGGAGGAGTAGGAAAGAGAAATAGGAAGGTTGAGTGGGTGGTTATGAGTAGGGAAAGTGGGAGGGGGTTAGGGGGAGAGATGGGGGTTTAGCGGTAGTGATAGTGAGAGAGGGATAGAGAGATGGGGAGTGTTAGGGGTTTTTTTTGGAGAGAGAAAGAGAGAGAGAGAGAGAGAGAGAGAGAGTTGGTGGAGTGCGATGGTGAGAGAGTGAGAGAAGGGGTTACTAAGGGTTTGGGAGAGTAGGGGAGGGAGAGAGATGAGGGGGGTTAATGTTGGGGTGATGAGTAGGGGGGGATATATATATATATATATATATATATAGAGAGAGAGAGAGAGAGAGAGAAATGGGGGGGCACAGGGGGTGTTAGGGGTGTTAGGGGGCTGCAAGAGAGGGGTAGGGGGAGGATTAGAGGGGTTTGTTATTATGTGTGTGTGCACATGAGAGAGAGAGGGGAGGGGTTAGGTTGGAGAAGGGGGGTTGGGGGAGAGAAAGAAATAGAGATCATGGTGGGGGGGTTTAAGGTGGATGCAGAGAGAGAGAGAGAAGGGGTGTGTGTGTTTTTCTGTATGTGAGAGATGAAATTTTGGGGGCAACAGGGGGTTTTTGAGGGATGGTAGAAAGGGAGAGTGGTGAGGGTTAGGGGTACATGAAGTAGTATAGGGGTGAGAGAGAGAGAGAGAGAGAGAGAGAGAGAGGGGGGGGGGGAAGGGGTGATGAGGGTTTGGGTTATCAAGCGTAGGGGGAGGAGGTTGTTTGGGGAGAGAAAGAGATAGAGAATGTGTTAGGAGGAGGGGTAAGAGGGAGGAGGGAATTTGTGGGAGAGACATATATCAGGTTTTGGGAGAGGAGAGGTTTGTTGGAGAGAAAAAGATAGAGATGGGGGTTAGGTGAGGGGTAGGGGTTTAGGGAGGATTAGGACAATTATTGATAAGGTGGGGTATATGATGGCAGTAGAGGGAGAGAGAGGGAGGGTTGTAAGTCATAGGTAGAGTGGGGATTAGGAGAGAGAAAGAGAGAGATGGGTTTAAGTGTAGGAGGCATAGGAAAGAGAAATAGGGAGGCTGACAGGGTGGTTATGAGTAGGGAGAGTGGGAGGGGGGTTAGGGGGAGAGAGGGGGTTTAGGGGTAGTGATAGTGAGAGAGGGATAGAGAGATGGGGAGTGTTAGGGGGTTTGGGGTGGGGGGAGAGAGAGAGAGAGATAGAGAGAGAGAGAGAGAGAGAGAGGAGTTGGTGGAGTGCGATGTTGAGAGAGTGAGAGAAGGGGTTAGTAAGGGTTTGGGAGAGTAAGGGAGGGCGAGATATGAGGGGGGTTAATGTTATGAGTAGGGGGGGATATATATATATATAGAGAGAGAGAGAGAGAGAGAAATGGGGGGGCATAGGGGGTGTTAGGGGGTTGCAAGAGAGGGGTAGGGTTTAGGGGTAGGTGGAGGATTAGAGGGGTTTGTTATTGTGTGTGTGTGTGCATGTGCGCATGAGAGAGAGAGAGAGAGAGGGGAGGGGGTAGGTTGGAGAAGGGGGGCTGGGGGAGAGAAAGAAATAGAGATCATGGTGGGGGGATGGGTTTAAAGTGGATGCGGAGAGAGAGAGAGAGTATGTTATATGGGAGGGGGATTAAGAGAGATAGAAATAGAGAGAGGGGTTAGGTGTAGTAGGAGTACGAAAGGGAGAGAGAGAGACATGGGGATGAGGAGGTTGTTATGGGCAGGGGGAGTAGGATGGGATCTAGGGAGAGAGAGAAATGGGTTAGATGTTGTGAGAGTGAGAGAGAGGGGGGGTGTTAGTGGGTTGGGATAGAGAGAGGGGGGGTTGGTTAGGTGTAGGTGGAGGAATAAAAGAGAGAGAGAGTGAGAGAGGGGTTGGTAAGGGTTAGGGGGAATATGTGTGTGTGAGAGAGAGAGAGAGATAGAGAGAGATAGAGAGAGAGAGAGTAGGAGGAGGACAAGGGTTAAAGGTAGGGGGAGGAGTAGGTTGGTGAGAGAGTAAGAGAGGGGTTTAGTAAGGGTTAGGGAGATGAGGATAGAGAGAGAGAAAGAGAGGAGAAGGAGGAGGAGGAGGGATATTATTTGTAGGGGGAGGAATAGGTGGGTGTTTATGAGAGAGAGAGATAACAAGGGAGTGAGGGAGTGTTAGCAGGTTATGAGAGAGAGGGAGAGAGACTAGAGGTCAGGGGAGAGTGTGGGTGATTAGGGATAAGGGTGAGGAGAGGGTTTAGATATAAGGGGTCATAGAGAGAGTGATGGGGGTTGTAAGTAGTAGGGGGAAGTGGATTAGGGGTATGGGAGAGAGAGAGAGAGATGGAGTTGATAAGGGTTATTTGGAAGAAGTGAGAGAGAGAGAGAGAGAGGTGGAGATGTTAGAGGTAGGGGGTTGAGAGAGAAAGATATCAGGTTAGTAAGGGTTAGGGAGTGTAGGGGATGGAGGAGAGAGAGAGAGAGAACATGGTGGTTAGTTGTAGGCTAGTAGAAGTTGTGTGTGAGAGAGAGATAGAGAGAGAAAATGGGGGGCTGGTGGGGGGTGTTCAGTAGTTGGGAGAAAGAGAGAGGATTGGAGATAGGGAGTGAGAGAGGAGTTTACTAAGGGTTAAGGGGAAGAAGGGGGAGAGAGAGGAGGAGGAGGAGGTGGGGGCTAGAGGTATGGGGAGGATTAGATAGATAGATAGAGAGAGAGAGAGAGATGGTTGGTTGTAGGGGAGGATTTGGGGTGTGTGAGTGAGAGAGAGAGAGGGAAAGAGAGAGAGAATGGGGGGTTGTTAGGGTGTTGGAGGGGACTGAGAGGTGTGGGAATAGGGGTAGGTGGAGGAGAGAGAGAGAGAGAAAGAGAGAATGGGGGTAGGGTATTATTGATTGGGGTTAGGGGTAGGGAAATATATGGAGGTTAGGGTGGGGGGAGGGGATAGGTGTTTATGGAAGTTAGAGAGAAGGGGGATATATGGTTGGGGTAAATAGGAAGAGTTCCTTTGGGAGAGTATAAGTGGGGTTAGGGATAGATATGGGGGCTTAGGTCTAGTTATATTATGTAAGAGAGAGAGGAGTGTGTTAGGGTGTTGGGGGTGAAAGAGAAGGGCAAGGGTTATGGGTAGGTGGAGTAGGGTAGAGAAAGAGTGAGAGAGGGATTTTATAAGGCTTAGGAGAGAGAGAGAGGGAGAGAGAGAGAGAGAGAGAGAGAGAGGAGAGGGAGCTAGAGGTAGAAGGAGGATTATGGGAGAGAGAGAGAGAGAGAGAGGGGGGGGGGGTTAGTGGTAGGGGGATAGTATGGGTGTTTGTGTGTGTGAGAGAGAGAGAGAATGGGGAGAGGGGTGTGGGGGGTGTTAGGGGTTTTGGAGTGAGAGATAAAGATAGATAAATAGATAGATAGATAGATAGAGACATAGGGGGGTGGTTATGGGTAGGGAGAGTAGGAGTGTTCAGGGAGAGCGAGTGGGGGGTTAGGGGTAGTGAGAGTGTGAGAGAGGGGGATGTTAGGGGGTTGGGGGAGAGAGAGAAGGGTAGGGGTCAGGTGTCTTTGGGGTAATAGGGCAGAGAGAAACTGAGGGAAGGCATTAGAAAGTGTTAGGGGGGATAGGTTTTTGTGAGAGAGAGAGGAAGGGGGGTTTAAGGTACCTCGGGGAGAATAGTGATGATAGAGTGAGAGGACAGTGTTAGAGAGAGAGAGAGTGAGAGAGGGAATTAGTGGTAAGAGAGGATTAGGGGTGAGAGGGAGAGAGAGAGAGAGAGAGGAGGGGGGCTATTAGGTAGGGAGAGAAGAAGGTGGGTTAGGGAGAGAGAGTAGGGGGCTTAAGGGTAGTTATTTTTTGAGAGAGGGGGTTTTATTAAGCTATTA
>BSBM01000286.1:16575000-16776279 GCA_027924585.1 Larix kaempferi | reverse complement strand
TAATTTACTCTTCTGAGTAATTCTTCTCCTTGGGAATCCACTTGTAAAGAAGCTACCTGACCTTTTATGTCATCAATCTCTCTTTTCAAATATGAGATGGCATCATCCTTCGTACTTATATCCCCCTCCAACTCATCTATTTTATCATTCTTCTGATTGAGGTCATCCTCCAGCTCTTTTATTTTGGTATCCTTATCTTCTTGTATTCTTGTAGGCTTTGGAGTGATGTTATCTTCCTCCATGTCATTAGCATTAACCACCTCTATTTGTACTCTAGGTTGTTCGTGCTCACTAACACTTTCCTTCCTCTTCCATTGAACCTTTTTCTTCCTGTATAGTGTAATATACAACTAGAATGCCTTTCTTAGTGGATATAGAGGTTCTCTGCATATGTAATGCGTCGAGTTGGATTTGAAGCTCATTGATATCATCTTTCCTTTCTTCATCCAACTTCTTAAACTATAACATGTTTGCATATCATCTTTCATTTTCTTCATGAGCTTGTCCTAGCTCTGGAGTTTGTGCAAGTCCTATTGTTGGGATTTTTAATTTCTTCTTCAGAGTTGCTATCTTATTTATTTTTCTTTCAAAACGTGTGTAGTAGGTGCACTATCCCCTGGGTTTACACTTAAGGCCATTATCTTTTCTTCAAGACTTTTAATTGTCAATTGCTTGGCTTTCACAGTTACTTTCTTTTCCTTCCACAAATCCTAAAATAACTAAAGAGCCACTCTGAGCTTCTTTTTTGTTTTGATAGATTGTATAACCTCATTGCATAGCATGTCATTGGTCTGTTTGAAGAAATCAACCTTGTCTATCTTTTGAAAACTTTTTAAATTCACTTGATATTCATCTTTTCTAAAATCACTCATCCTTGTTGGATTTGGGATTGTAGATTGCACTATATACCATCTTAATACATCATTTTGATTGTGAGATGTTGTAAGCAATCTCTTACCTTCTACTCCTACTTCTTGTCTAGCCTCTTTTGACATTCTTACCTTCCTTTCTCTTAATTATTTGTATTTGGATTATAAGTATGTAGGAACTTGTATTATACTTCATGATCAGGGCAGTGAAGATGAAATCTGGAGGATCCTAGATTCTATGAAATCTAGAGTAGGATAATGAGTGAATTTTATTTGTGGGCGTACTCCAATGTATGGAAGAGGTGGAATTATGTCCATCAGCTCCTTGGGAGGCTTCTCCTCTGGCTCTTCTAATACTTGATCTTCTTCCACCTTGGATTTATTTGATGCATGCTCTTAATCATCTTCATCAATGCCCATACTTGAATACACTTCTTCAATTCCTCTCTTCTATCTAGACTGTTGTGCTTTGGCCCTTTCTTCTTCCATACTTCTTAGCATGATCTGAACTTCTTCCCAACTCTGTAGGTTTTCTATACTCTACCATTTTGGTCTGGGATTAGGTTCATAAACAAAATTATTGTTTCCTATTCTCATTTGTGAAATAATCCCATGGGGGTCATACTCAAAATATTTTTCGTTCTTCATATTTAAATTTATTAGATAGATTTCCCACTTCTCCAGTGCTCCTAACCTATTCAACTAGAGAAAGATTGAAATTTTGGTGGTGTCTATAATGTGTGAAGTGTCTCTCATCCACCTTGAACATATACCTAGCCTATTCTAATGAAAACATTCTAGGTGTGAGAAATGGTCAAAGTTGATAAGGTTCTTCTTCAAAGCCATAAACTGTGATCACTGTAAATTCCTCGAAGAGGAACCAATATCCTGTTCTAGTATGAGGAGTGAACTCGAGCAATTTATGATTGTCTAGAAATGTTCTAGGGGTATCTGCACCGTGAATGATAGTGCAGGCTATCTTCGCAACTTTATTTTTGAACTCAACAAAATTAGCAGTGTCAAACCTTTTTTAAGAATAATTCACATGTGCCACCTGAAAACTGGAAGGGGATTACCCTACTCATCGACCATCTTTAAAATGATACCCTTCAAATATTCACAATTTTGATGGACAAACAAATAGAAGAGGCAGGAAGGATATATGAACATATCTATGACAGGGAACTCATCTAAATAGACTTGAATGCTTCCGGACAAGAGACTACAAAGGTCATACCTAGGGAAGTTGTACAAGTAATTAATCACCGTAATTTCATTATTTTGTTATCCTTTTCCTCCCCTTTTGGCATTGTAAAATATTACCACAATTATTCCCACGTTATGGGTGTAAATCATAATGGCATTGGGGACATATTAATAATATTAATTACATAATATGTGTTGCCTAATGCCAATTTTGAAAAGGGTGTAAATCATAATGGTAGTGGGGACATATTGATAAGATTGATTGCATATGTGTTGCTTAATGACAATTTTGAAAAGAAAATAATAAGCATTGGATGAACATAAGAAACAATGACATCTTTCTCTTTTCATGTTTACATTTTACACTTCTTTAAAAGCATCTAACATGTTGATTTATAGTCATTTTATTGCATTGCTAACACTATGTGTTTTTGTGTTAAAATTTATGATAATATGGTTACAATATTAAAAGAATTTAACATGTTTATTTATAGTCATGTTATTACATTGGTAACACACTGTGTTTTCCTATTAAAATTTATGATAATATGGTTACACTATTGATATCTAATATTTGCTTATTATTTGACCACATTATTGGGCCTCTAAATCACTCAGTTTTTATTTAATTGAAAATAATTGTTGGGACTTTGAATCACTCAGCTTGTATTTAATTGAAGTCACATTGAAATCTCACAACAATCCATGAAATGATAACTAATTAATTAAAAATATATCTCACAACAAAACATGAACCATGTGCAAGTTTGGGTAGCTTCGTCATAATGAAAATGCATAGATTTTTCTTTATTTTCACAAAAAACATTCAATGATTTTGTTTGGGATAAAATCAAGTTTCCAACTAACACATATTCTTATTTGATAAGTTTAGATATGAACATGTACAACAACCTATGCATCTTAATCTATGGAACTCTTTCACTTCCATGATTTTTTTGTTATAGCTCAACTTTAACATCAACTTGAATACTTTACATGCAAAATATTATTATAATTCTCCATAACTTTCTTTCTCTCTATCCCATTCCAAGCCCAATGTCAAAAGGATATCCTTTTTAGCATCAATTATTGTGATATCACTCATATTATTCCAATCCCAAGAAACATACAAAAGATTATGAAGAGGGCCAAGTCGAGCTGGTTTTAACCCCACAAGAGCTTAAGCAGAGATTAAAAAGGTCACAAAGGTGCCCAAGAGAATCAAGGAGATATGGCAGGTTACCAAGTGCTGAAAACCAATAGATAAAAGGCAAGGCACCCCATTGTGGAAGCAAATGAGAGGATAGGACCGCTCGAAGAACCAAGAGCCCAAACAAAAAAGGGGCCACAAGACGACCAAGCAAATTGTGATCAAGGTCCGACAGATTGGTAGTGGTTATGCAAAGGGAATCTTGAATATGCCAGAAATTTAATGAAAAGGATCGAGCAGACCATGAGGGTGTCCAACATATAAGTGGTGAACATTCATAACACATCATGGAGATGCAAGGGAGTTAAAATCACTAAGAGGAGTTGTTGTCCCAAAACCACTAAGGACGCGTAGACATTTTTTATTGGTAACGACTCCCCTAAGCATTCTTCAAAACCATTCTATCTTCATTTTGTGACAACCATGGTCTACAAGAGTTTTTTCTACTCAAATTCACCACTCACTAATTGACCACTACTAGGCGGTTCTGCTGACATCATGTGACATCACCTAGAGTCGACCAAAAATTGTGCACCAGTTGTCAAAATCAAAATTTGGATCGACAATTAAAAGGGCGATATTGAAATTATTTTTCATTATGTCACCTCTTATAAGGGAAAAAATAGAGTTACCTACCCGTATCCAGAAGCCGAGTTAGCACCACCGCTCGATAGAAAAAGACATCTGCAAGCTTTCACCTTACAAGTAATTTTTCTTGTTTCCTTTCACATTTACATCTGCACAATTTTCTTTTTCTTTCGTGGTATTTTTTGTTTTTTCCTTTCTATGTTTACATCTGCATAAACATTTTTTTTACCCGCATGATAATTTATCTTCTTTCCTTTTACTGTTTACATATGCATAATTTTTTTTTAACTCGCCTAGTAATTTTCCCACCTTCATTCATTTTCCCTCAAGATCCTGACAGTAAATTTTACATGCGCATTAAATGAACATTGGGTTTTACACCTTAGCCTTCAATGCATATTGGAATGCTCAATTAAATGTCCCATGACATCCCTGCAATCCAAATCTACATCCTTTCAATGCATATCTACAGGACTGCAGACATTCTTTTAGGAGCTGCATTCTGAGCTCTGTATCCATCTACATTTGCCTCCATATCCATTTCTATTATGTGTTTTATTTATGATTGCACATCCTTTGAAATACAATTTCTTTTCCTTGAAAGAAACATTGTAGCAGATAGAGTCAACACTGTAGCTCTAGCCACTGTAATTCAATCTGCAATTAGAAATGTCCCTTTTTCATTTAAATTCCATAGATGTGAATGCAAGCCATTTTTTCATTCCTTTGAGAGTTGCGGGCTCTGTCTACCACAAAAGGTATATCATCATCATTAGATGGTCCTCCAACATAACAATATCCTCCATGTTGTTCCTCAAGTTGTACATCTACCAGATTAGGTATTTTGTTTGAGTTTCCATTCTAGCTATAAATTCAAATAGCATACACAAGGGCTTTAGTCAAAATGAAAATTCCAAGAAGGGTCATGCAAATAGCACATTCTCTACACCATTTTAGGATGATGAGCAAGTCATCAGACCAAGGGAGGGAACCTGAAAAAGGGGGGGAATGATGAACAAGGGGTCAAATATATGGGACAACCCAATTGTAATTGTGCAACTTCTAACCATAGTACTTTCAGTAGATAAATAAAAATGATAATAAATTAGTATTATTTCCTTGCATTTCCATTTTGCAAGTTGAGTTGTTTCTTCCTAAAAACTGAAATAGTCATTTAACTTAATGATTTTTCCATAATTTAACTACATGATTTTTCTAGTCTGAATCTGTACCTCTACTGTCACAAATCTATCATGAAAAATTCTTTACAAATAACCCTTCCATCCCTATTCATTTTTTATGTGGTTTCATTCTCCAAATAATCTTTGCGTCCAAACATGCCACATAAATCAATATGCAATATCATTCCCTAAACCGAGGCTCTACTTCATCAGTGTTATTCCTGACTGCCACATCATATTTGTCATATTATTTGTTCCACATAAATTCACTACCAGGTCAGCTATTCCATATTGAAATTAATGAAAACTCTTCAACAACTTGTCCAACTCTCATACATCTCCTTGAACTTGATTGTATGATGGCAGTTGCTCGACCTCATCCTGTATTATAGAAATATCAAGAATACTGAGCACAAGAAGGGTCGTCATCTCTTCATTTATGAGATAAATGTAAAAATATTCAACTGTAATGTACCTACTCTAATACAAGGCACATTAACTCAAATCTTGCAAAATTTAAAACACCACAATAGATATTAAAGTACAAAGACTAGCTAGTTGACTAGGAATTCAGGAATAAAATTTCAAACAACATTCTAGACTCTTCCTAAACCCTCCCAAGATGAAGTAGAGGAACTGATAAGGCTGCAAATATGATGAAAAACAAGCCAAAACTTTGACAAAAACACTTTTATGGGTACTTCATGCCCGGGTAGACCCCTTGGGGTAAACCCAAGGGTACAAGCCAATTGTCCACGAGACTTCTATGGAAACCCAAGGCATATGGTGCTCACTAGAAGTAATAATACATGGGGTAGGATAGTTGTATTATCCCCAACCTACTGCAATGGAAATTCAGAATTTTGGTTAGCTAATTGGTGGTTTGAGTGGGTTTGGGAATGATACGACAATTTAGGACTGTGTAATAAGGTGATTTTCAACTCAAATTTAAGCGAGACTAAGGGTCACATATTTGAATTAAGGCTTGGAGGATGTTCATATTGAGCTTATATAACATAAGAGACTAACAAATCTCAAATTAGTGGAGCATAATATAGTTAACCAATTGATTTCTAGAAACTAGTCCAATTTCATTGAAATCTAGAGCATAGGAAGAAAATACACATGAATATAAAAACTTATGCATAAATGGAATTTAGATATGAAATAAAAAATTTCAGAGGACAGGAATTACATTAGAGATATGTGAATAGACCCTCCATGATAGTCTTGATACATCACATTACTCAATACATCAAATATTCCAATGAAAAGAGCATCAAACTCTAGAATTCAAACCAATTGGTTCAATAACTCTTATTCAGACTTGGAATCACCTGCAACAGCATATGAACCTGAACATAAATCACTGAGAATGGCTGGATGCAATATCCTCAACATCTAACTAAATATTCAGTTAGCACAAGGACAATAGAAGATTTAAGAAGAAGAGAAGATTGAAGGCTTCTCTGGAAGTGATTTCTTCTTCCCAATGCTTAAACTCTCAAGAAGAAAATCGACCCAATATTGAGATCAGATCTGGAAATGACATTAAATACCTATAATAAACGTAATGAGAGAGGATATATTCCTTCCTCCTCAAGCTCCAGCTGATTCCTCAACTAGATTGGTGACAGTAGGGGCACATCTCCCAACTGGTGACTAGGGGAACATATCCCAAGTCATGAAAAACTCACTACTCTCTAATTTCGAATTTCAAACAATGGAAAAACAACCCTTAATGGGTTTGCACCACCTTCTTTTATAAATCAATTGGATTCTTGGACAAGCTACCTAGCTTGTGGACCCTCAAGCCTCATCCAATGTGCCTTCCTTAGTCAATTTTGGCAATTGTAGCTTTGTGTAGCTTTTCTTGATTTTCTGAACTTTCCTTGCTTTGGTATTCCTTTCTTGTATTATTTTCTCTTTCATTATTTTCTTTCGATTTCTTCTTTTCCTATCACTTTCATTCTTTTCTCTGCTTTCTTCTTTTACTGCCACTTTCTTGCGTTTCCTACTTTCTCACTTTTCCCTGCCACCTTTCTGCTTTTCACAACTTTATGCTTTTATTGTTTTTCTTCCAAATTTCGTCTTTAGAAACATCTTGCAAATTCCAAATAATCCTTATGTTCCATCATGGGCCCTCCTATGCATTTTACAACTCATAAATAAAATATTAATAATCATTTATTCAACTATGGACTTTAATACTTCTATTGGACCTAACTTTATTAATTCAAAATAACCATGGTCCAATTTATTCCTAACTAAGTTATTTTATTTACTTCTGAACCCATGGAACTGGATGGGTTATAGGGTTGATCCATTTTTCTATCCAAAATGGGGACATTACAATCCTCCCCTCCCAAAGTTTGCTTGTCCTCAAGCAAATGAAAATCACGAATGATGAAGCACTTGTATATTTTCCCACAGAATATGCAAGCATGCTCCAAAAATCATTTGTATCTAATCTCCATCATAGATGGACCTATTGAAAATATTGTATTGGTCACCTTATCCATCAAGTCATGAATGAATTTTCTTTTGAAACACTCCATGACAAATTGAGTTGCAAAACGTGGATTGAATTTGACCAGAGCATGAAAGAAAGCCAAACTTTTCTTGTAGTATTTAGAATACGAAAGATCATGCATTTGAAAACTTCTATTTCCATGAGCAATATGATATGGTTTTTCCATAAAGGTTGCTTGAATTTTATTTCCTGAAACATAACTATCATGCAACAAAAGATTAGAAAGAAATCTCAAAGCA
This sequence comes from Larix kaempferi, assembly GCA_027924585.1. Lineage (NCBI taxonomy): Eukaryota > Viridiplantae > Streptophyta > Pinopsida > Pinales > Pinaceae > Larix > Larix kaempferi. The sequence goes on along the minus strand of BSBM01000286.1, from coordinate 16,768,453 downwards.
AAAATTTCATACTTGTTCATTACTCATTCTTGCTCCTGAAGTGGTAGAGAGTGTAGAAGATGAGCATGCTGAATATGCTCTACCTCATACAATGTGCTGATAAAATTTTCATAATTCAATCCATCCAATGAATCACATGCAATCCTTCTTTTCTGCCATACATTGAGCTCCTTATGTGTCAAAATTGATCTTGAACCAATGTGGTCAATTTCAACCTCAAACTTATCCCTTCTTAACAGTGTTTTCCCTTAGCCAATGCATGTAGAATGGCTAACACCTTCATTAATTGGATTGAAATGTTTTTGATAGGGCTGCAACTTCACAATATGTATTTTTTGGTGCCATACCCATTCCTATTCCTTATTTGGAAGCATCTCGTTTAAGCACGCATACTGGAGCAAAACCTGGTGGGGTAATCTTGGAACATTGATGTAACATTCTCTTTATCCTTTTCAAAATTATTTGAAAATTTTCATCCCCATAGGATACTGCTTTCCTTACTTGGGAAGCCACAAGTGTTATGAATTGAAATGATCCTCTACATGGTGCACCATCCTTACCATTTTAAATCGTAGGACCAAAATGAAATTATATCTCTATCCTTCCAACTTCATGTTCAACAAATTGATATGCAATGATTGCTATACCCAAATTCATGAGATAGCTTCCAAATCAAGAGTGCACTTCTTTCAACATCCTACCATCAACCAAAATGTAATCAAAGAGAATCAACACAATCTTACCAAAGTGCTTCATATATTCTCTACTCATGTAAGGAGGTAAACTCATAGGTGCATAAACCAAATTAATGCTCATGCATGTGAGTCCCAAGTAGGCACATTGGACACAAGGAGTTATCCCTTGCAAAATTTATCCTTCCAAATTAAATTGATGATGTTCACCAAGGTGGAGATAATTTTTAGGAAGGTACTCAACCTTATGCATCTCATTCCTATTGAGAGGTGTCTCTCTCTCCCATAATGCTATGTGAATCTTCCATCTAAAATAGTTGAAACCAAGAATGATTCCTGGATCCCACTGATCATGCTGCATTCTACTAATATCAAATTCCATCAGTAACAATATGTCACTCCATGGAATTCCAGGATCCCAGGGATTATGCATCATCCTACTTAACTTCTTTTTCACTTGGAACAATGTGTTTTTCCAAATGATTCCAAGATCCCATAACATTATTGGAAACCCATTACTTGCAAGGCTCCTAAAAACTTCCACGATTAGATCCAACAATGTTTGGATCTCTTCTTGTGCAAGTTGATGGCTTGCATGATCTATTACATCCAACATTCTTTGTATGCAAGATGATTTTTTCTTGCATGGTAGTTCCAAATATTCCATGTACTTGCACACCCTATCCAAGAATGTATGTGTACTGGAAATATCTAAGGGTTTACATACATACCCTTGCTACTACTCACATGGTAAGACAATATTAGTAAAACCAAAAAAATTATCACAAAAGAAAAAGGATTTTTTACCTCGATGAATCTCCATCTTGGCTATGTATCCATCCACCGAATCTATGGATGAATAAACACTTTGTCTTGTTGATCTATGCGAGATGTAATCAGCCATCTTCTTCAAATATAAGCCTTCTCTCCATATAAACAGATCATGAGGTCTCTCTTACAAGGCATGCATGTCAAAAAATTCCCTACAGATGCAAGTTATAAGACTTGTGCAACCCTAGGATTTTGTCTCAATGATCTACTTGTCTACCCAATCCCCGGATAAAAAAGTACCATTGCTTGCAGAATCAAATTGTGTGTTCCTAGCTATTTATCCCATAGCTAAGTCCTCCTCTATGCTATCCAACATACCAACAAGTGCTTGGAAAAAATATTCTTCCTCTTTGTTCTTCATAAGCACTTGCAATTCTGAATTTACCTCATGTTCAATTCTCACATGAGGTTCCTCCATCAAATCCACTATGTCATATGCCATGTGAAAATGACTATATTCATTCCAGGATGGAGTGTGTGATGAACTCAAATCCTTTCGAAGTTGATCATTCTGCATTCTTGATTCTTGAAGGGCCCTCTGTGTGCTCTTCAATGAATCACTGGTGGCCTCCAACTCACTAATGCTTCTTTTTTATTCTTCTTATTCCTCCTTAAGCACACTATGGTACATCTACACAAGCTCAAGAAGATGATCTCTATCAGAAAGGAAATGAAAAAAGTTACCTTTTATGTCTATCATTGCTTCCTGAATGTCCTCCAAGTCTTTAATTGGAGATGGCTCCTCCATTGCTGCAATTGTCCAACAATAATTTGGCACCAATGTAGTAGTGTCATGCATAATTCTCAAGGTCTCATGGATCTTCCTTTCGCTCATATTCAAATTCCATGCAAGGAAATGAGGTTCTTGAATATGAGGCTCCTCTTCTTCTTTAGTGAGATCAACTTCACAATGTAGTTCAAGTGGTGACTGAAAACTTGATCCTGGGAAAACTTCTGCTGTTAGAAGCTCTTCATCTCCATTCTCAAGGGAACGTGTGCTTGCAATAGTTTCTTCAAGAATTGTGCTTGCATTAGTATATGCTCTTTCATCCATTTCAAGAGTGTCTTTTGTATCTCTGGATTGTTCTTCTGCAGCACTGGGGGTAGGATCAAGGGATTGATCACCCTTCTCTTTTGTTTTGAAACCCTCATCAATAAGGATTTTGGTCATCTACTCTAATGGATGTTTGGTATTTTGATTTTTCTCCTTCAATATAGGTGATGCATATTTATCCTTGGTAACCTTAGGGTCAAGATATTTATATTTTCTCTTTGAAGAAAATTCAACGAGTCTCATGATGCCACTAGATGCAGATGGCTCCGATGAACCTTCACATTTGCTCCTCTTTTCTTCTCCTTTACTCTGAAAGGTGGAAAAAATTGGTTCCTCCCTTGATGTTTTGATACTTTCTATTGAATCCTCATCTACATACCTCGGATCAAATCCAAATCTTCAGTAAAAATAATATTTGAAAGGAATATATTTACAAATATCTTCCCTCAAGGAAAGATACTCCTGATAGTGATGAGGCAAGTTTTCACTTGTTGTTATCTTCCTTGATAAAGCATATTTTCATCTAGCCATTGGTGGTTTAGTATTTATTTCTTCTTTGTATGATTTATTATAGAATTTATCATCCTCAACTCTTGGTAATTCTACATCGATATAGATGACTTCCTCATCGAAACAAGATGCTTTCACGTCATCCCATTCGAAATCATGACTAGCTGGTGCTAGTCTCATAGATGCGACTTATTCAACTTGAGAGATTAATTTCCATAGGAGTAGAGGAACATGATATGATACAAGTGTAATGTACCTACTCTAATCCAAGGCACATGAACTCAAATCTTGGAAAATTTAAAACACCACCATAGATAGTAAACTACAAAGACTAGCTAGTTGACTAGGAATTTAGGAAGAAAAATTCAAACAACATTTGACTCTTCCTAAAATATCCCAATATGAAGTGTAGGACCTAATAAGGCTGCAAATATGATTTCAAATAGGACAAAACTTTGATAGAAACACTTTTATGGGTACTTCACGCCCGGGTAGACCCCTTGGGCTAAACCCAAGGGTACACGGTAATTGTTCACGAGACTTCTATGGAAACCCAAGGCTTATGGTGATCACTAGAAGTAGTCATACCTGGGGTAGTCTAATTGTATTATCCCCAACCCACTGCAACATAAATTCATAATTTTGGTAAGCTAATGGGTGGTTTAAGTGGGTTTGGGAATGATATGACAATTCAGAACCGCGTAGTAAGGTGATTTTCAACTAGAATTTATGCAAGACTAAGGGTCACAAATATATATATTAAGTATTGGAAGATGTTCATATTGACCTTATATAATAGAATCAACTAACAGAGCTCAAATTAATGGAGCATATTACAGTTAACCAATTGATCTTTGGAAACTAGTCAAATTTCATTGAAATCTAGAGCATAAGAAGAAAATACATATGAATATAAAAAAAATGCATAAATGGAATCCAGATGTGAAATAAAATGTTTCATAGGATAGAAATTACATCATATATATGTCAATATACCCTCCATGATAGTATTGATACATCACACTACTCAATACATCAAATATTCCAATGAAAAGAGCATCAGACTTTGGAATTCAAACCAATTGGTTCAACAACTCTTCTTTAGACTTTGAATGACCTGGAGAAGTATATGAACCTGAAAATAACTCACTGAGAATGGATGTATGTAATCTCCTCAATATCTAACTGAATATTCAACTAGCACAAGGACAATAGAACATTTAAGAAGAAGAGAAGATTGAAGGCTCCCCCGGAAGTGATTTCTTCTTCCCAATGATGAAACTCTCAAGAAACAATTGGAACCAAGCTTGAGATCAGATATGGAAATGGCATTAAATAACTGCAAGAAAACCAATGAGAGAGGCTGGATTCCTTCCTCCTCAAAAGCCAGAGGATTCCTCAACTAGATTGGTGACAATAGGGGCACATCTCCCAACTGGTGACAAGGGGTGTGTCTCCCAATTCATGAAAAACTAACTGCTCTCCTATTTTGAATTTCAACCATTGGAAACAAAAACCATTAATTGGTGTGAACCACCTTCTTTTATAACTCAATTGGCTTCTTGGACAAGCTACCTAGCTTGTGGACCCTCAAGCCTCATTCAATGCGCCTTCCTTAGTCAATTTTGGCAATTGCAGTTTTGTGTAGCTTTTCTTGATTTTCTGAACTTTCCTTGATTTGGTGTTCCTTTCTTGGATTGTTTTATCTTTCCTTCTTTTCTATAGTTTTCTTCTTTTCCTGTCACTTTCCTTATTTTCTCCGCTTTCCTCTTTTACTGCCACTTTCATTCTTTTCCTGCTTTCTTTCTTTTCCATGCCACCTTTCTACTTTTCACAGCTTTATGCTTTTATTGTTTTTCTTCCAAATTCAGTCTTTATAAACATCTTACAAGGTCCAAATAATCCCTTATGCACCCTCATGGGCCCTCCTATGCATTTTACAACTCATAAATAAAATATTAATAATTATTTATTCAACTATGGACTTTAATACTTCTATTGGACCTAAATTTATTAATTCAAAATAACCATGGTCCAATTTATTCCTAAGTAAGTTATTTTATTTCCTCGTTAACCCATGGAACTGGATGGGTTAGAGGGTTTCTCCATGGTGTTATCCAAAATGGGGACATTACATCAACCTACAAAGGCTAGGATGACAATTCATCTATATCCAGAATGGTGAACACAAGAAGGAATGGTCGACCCTTCCTGTATTGTAGGATTATTAGGAATAGTAAACACAAGAAGGAGCGAGCACCCCTTCTTATATCCTCCAAATATCAAGAATATCATGGAGAGAAAGGCTCGACCTCCCCTTTGTTTATTAGAGAATTGTAAAACTATCAAAGCTACGAATGGTCAACCAACAATTCACCTATATCCAGAATGGTGAACACATGAAGGAAAAATCAACACTTATTATATTATAGAACTATTAGGAAAATAAAACCCAAGAAGGATCGGACACCCCTTCTTATATTCTCCAAATATCAAGAATATCATGGAGAAAAAATTTCGAGCTATCGCTACTGTGAGCACTATTCTAGTTATCTCTATGATACAAGAAGGATCAATTCCCCCTTCCTGAAGTAGAGGAATATCAAGAATAGTGAACACTATATGGAACATCCCACCCTTCCAGTACCTTTGTAGATATAACGAGAATAATTAACCTAATATGGGGTGGTAGACCCTTCCTTACTAATAGAAATATCAAGAACATTGAACTAAAGAATAGTCAACTACCCCACCATTTTATGATACAAATAATAATAATTTTGAACCTACGATAGATCCACCCACCCTTTTGGTATTGTAGATATGTATAAAATAGTGAACACAAGAAGGAAGGGTTTTCCATTCATGTATGAAATAAATATCAAGAATAGTAAAAAAAGTGCTAGACACCCCTTCCATTACGATAAAAATATAAAGAATATTAAATGTAGGAAGGATCGAACAACTCTTCCTTTGATAGGAAAGTGAAATATACTGAACATAGGAAGGGTTGATCGAAGGAGCGCTATATATATCGAGAATAGTGTACACTGGAAGGAACGCCTGTTTGTTCCTCTATTATAGAAATATAAAGAAAATTGAATCACACAAGTGTCGGCAGCCCCTTCCATTAAGATATAAATAAAAAGAATATTGAACATAGGAAGTGTAGGCATACCCTTCCTATATTTTAGATATATCGACCTATTGAAGCCTTGGGTGTGATGCTGGAATATTTTCCAAGGAAAACAACAGAAGGTGACAGCCCAATGTAAAAGTCTTCAAACAACCCTACGCAAGAGTGGTTCTATCCCCAAATTTTTTGCTGTGACTGACTCCTACGGATATCAGGCCTTCATTGGCACTTATGTGGATGGATCCTACTGGATCTATCTTCCTATAAGGGAAGATAGAAAAGTTTTATATCTAAAAGGTAAGTAGCGTTAATTAGAAAATATCTAATTAAGTTAGATCGAAATTAGAAAATGTGATTTGGATTTGCAGAGAAATCAAATCTGATTATTTAATAAGTGCATCACCAATTGATATACATATAAATTGTATCTAACCTTACCAGCTTCAAACAAAACCAGACAATAAAAATTGAATTATTTTTTTCCAAATAATTTAAATACATAACACTGTTTTGTTGTGATATTCTAATTGACAAATTATCATGAATATAAATGTGACTGTTTATCAGTTGCATAAATAAATAGAATGAGTTAAACAAAGAAATTTATTTGACACATAATAACACATGGATCATATGTAAATAGAAATATAACATACAGATCAATGTATTTAATAAACTTACAACGTAAAAACGAGTTCATCCAGTGATTGAAGTGAGAAATCAAAACTTATCAAAGAAATTTGACAAATATTGCAAAAGAGATGGCCAAGAGAAACTGACTGGATTTCATTAAGTCTGCAAAAAATTACAAGTCCTTAAGGAAGCATAGTATCTCAAGTTCTCCTTTGGTGATTTTTAACCTCCCTCCCTCCTTTGAGATCTAAGTCCCCTTAAATAATAAATACATCAAATAACAAAAGGACATATTTCCCACAAAAATAGGGATTAAAAAATGTTACTAATCTAAGACCTGCCAAGGGCAGTTCACCACTTGCCTGATACATCTAACAAATCTTCAACATACTGATACTTGTCAAGCTAAAGTGCCAAATGCATCTCGCAAGTGAAAGACTCAACCTCCCTTTTCTTTAGCTTCTCCCACTCACGTAGGAAAAGGTTAATCTTCATTCCTGAACTGATGCGTGACTCAATTAACTCTTTAATCTCAGAAATGTGAACGTGATCCAGCTGTTATATTCTCTCTTTGGACTTTAAACATTTCTCATCAACCTATTGGATCATAATATTGGGTGGAAAAGACTTTTCAATTAGGTCCAAGGTTGGGAATTCCAACATGATCAATAAATTGGCAGCTGCAAACCACCTTCTGCTACAGACTTCCCGCACTTCTTGAATTGTGTCCTCAACTGTATCACATGCATGTTCCCATGAGTCCAAACATATTTTGATCCTTTTGAACTTAATACTGTCCATAACAGGGATATCTTCATGTTTATCTTTGATATACTTCTTCCAGTCTACTACACCTTCAACAACTCTGGTTATTTTCAAAAAGGACATCAGAATGATGTTCAAAGGAATTGTATGTGTCCCGAATCTCATTTAGACATTCAAACAGCTCAACCAATAGGTTCTTATGATATTCATTTACCTTAAAGGAAAGCTCCTTAAATTATTCCTTAGAAAATCTTGAGAAAGAAGAGGTAGCTGTCATGGCCATTGAATCTTTCAATTGTTGCTCTAGCACTATGATATTTTCAGCATAACCTACATTTAGCAGTTGTGCTTCCTAGAGTTGCTGTTGAAGAGCTGCATTCTGTACCTATGGGTCTTTAAGCTGATTGTCATGCTTAATTTTCAAATATTGTTGTTGTTGTTCAGTAATTTTAGTCTGCTCCTTCCTAAGGTTCTGCAATTCCTGTTGCTTCACCTCAATTTCCTTGTTTAGTGAGGTGACAGAGTCATAATTGGCCCCTGCAAAGGTTGTCATCGTTGCAGCAGTCTCAAGTGCTTCCTACTACACATCATTGGATTTTTTTCTCCAGATAACTTGGTTAGAGACAGGGCCCTGCACAACAGTCCCTTACTTATGTCTTTTAGTACCCATTTTTACCACTGCTTTCTCTGACCTGCTGTAGAAATACTCCCCTAAGGAAACCCCTGCATCTTCTCCAAAATCTACCACTATTTCCACTGTGGATGTAGACACATCAGATGTTGTTACCAGGGGTACAACTTCGGATACAACAGAAGTTGGAATAGGCATGGTGATTTGGGTGGTGGATATGGAAGGAGACATGAAATTGGAGATTGATGGTAAAGAGGTGGAAGTCAAATATAATACAATGATCTCTGGGAGTGAGACATAAATTGGGATTATAGGTGTTTCTAAAGATACAGTAGTAACTTGAATTTCAATAACCTTTGTAAGTGGGACAGAATTTGGAGCCATAATTGACTCTTGGGAAGTCACAACAGGAATGATAAGTGGCTCAGCTGATGTGAATGCAGGAGTTGTGACATCAGATGATGGGATGGAGGGTGAACTAGTTGAAATGTTTGATGGTGTGGGATATGTTGCAGCTGTAGCAATGATGACCTCTGGGAAGTGAATGTCAGGGAGAGAGTCATCAATCACTATGTTCTCCAAAGGATCATAAGACGTCAATTTTCCTAAGGGCGCAATCTCTAGAAAATACTTTAGGCAGGAAAGAGTTTAATTGAGCCCCATCCTTATCATTAAAAGAGCGGTTTTGTGGGTGGGCATAGTCAATTATCCATTTAATAGCATCAGTGTAGGGAATGAGCGCTAGTCTGGCCACAACATGTAACTAGGATTTTCTAATGTTCATGTAGAAGGAATAGTTATGTTGAATTTAGGAAAGGTTGTCATTGTCTAAGATGGGTTAAATGCCTGACTAATCCAGGTGATAGGTCTTGGAAACCCTGCCATTTGTATCTGAAAGGATACCACTGTTCGGGTCTTTGCTCTTAAGTTCTTTTAGTGCAGTTTTCGAGTGGGTGTTTTTAGGCATGGTTGGGGAAACTTGAAAAATCTGATAAATGAGGAAAAAAAATCAATAAAACTGATCTTAAATCTGAATTATCACAAAGTAATGATAGAAGTACCAGAAAACCAACATGTGTCGAAGAAGGAAGTAAATTGGTAAATCTGGTAAAAATACGCAGTGAAATTTACAATTGAAAATGGTAGAGAGATAATGAAAATTTGAAATATTTAACCGACTATGGGATGAATTCATATTGTAAAATTGCAAGAAATTGACGGCTAATATTAAAATGCGAAAAGCGGAATAGAAAATGCAGGAGCGATATTTTGTAGATTTTAATTTTGGGGGTTGCGGAAGTCCAACTTTGAACTTGAGTAGTTTAATGTTCCTACAATCTACAATCCGAAATAGAAGAACGAAGCAATGAAAAGTTATAGAAAAAATCAATCTTCCCGCAATCCACATTGAGGATTGTGGGTTGCGGGTGTGTAATTTGAATTTGTTTATTATGATTTATGATTTCTGCAATCCTCAATTTGCAGGTTGTGGGTTGCGGAAATGTAAATGTTATTTTTGTCAACAAAGTGCTTTCTGCGTTCCACAATCTGCAATTTGTAGGTTGCGGAATGCGGAACCGAAAACGCGATTTTATTATAAAATGTTTCTCGACATCCACAATACGAATTTGCGGGTTATGGATTGCGGAAAGGTGAAATTTATTACTCAAAAATTTTCAACATCTGCAATCCGCATTGAGGATTAAGGATTGCGGATTGCGGATATTGGGTTGCAGAAACAATATAATTTTAAGAAAAAGTATGTTTTTTCGCAACTCACAAAAAGACGGTTTTTTCAGCAAACTCTATTAAATCCAAAGCATATCAAAGAGATAGGGATAAAGACAACAATCATAACACCCCAAAAAAAGATAAAGGAACTCCAAGTTACCTTCAAAAATAATAGTGGGGCTCCCAATTTTATTGATAGAAATGGGATCTATTGTGCCTACAACAAATGGTGACTGGCTGGGCAAAGCAGTTATCTCTGCAAACATAATCTTCAAATTTGGGAGAGACACATGTCAGAATAAAAGATTTTTCAGTCTACAACTAGAATATTTTTTCACAAAATCACAATCAAAACAACAGAGTTAATTTCACATGATTGATATGTCCCCAACTGAAATCCATTGTGATGATGTTCATTTGAAAAAGCAACCTAGCAGCAAAGAGGTGATCCTTGAACCATTATGTAAACATGAGAGGGAAGTTTGTGATAAACCTTGGAAACAACTTTACAACTATTCCAGGTCGCTAGATCATGAGTCACCTTGAATTATTAACCATTTATTCATTGTATTTACCAACTTCATCACTCATTTTTTATTTTTTATTTTTTACAAGAGAAAAAATGTGAAACTAAGACTTTGTTGAAACAAGGCCATTGCCCTGACTTGGTGATCAGGTTTTGGCAATGCCATTCACAAATCTTACTTGGAAATTGAACAAACTAGCTCTGTAAGGAGAATCCTTGTCTTTTAGTTTTCACACTAAAAGAAATTACCATGGCTTGGTGACCATATAGCAATAATTTCAGTCCAAAGTAAAATTCATGATCATGTTCAGGATGGCTTGCAATAATACCCCCTCTCCTTGAATGCAACAAGTTGTCTTAACAAAGAAAAACAAGGTTAATTGAAATGTAAATTTCAAGCCACTACCATGGCTTGGTAACCATATCTTAGTAGTGTTACTCACTGATAGTTGCATATCATGAATGGACCGACCGGTGATAGGATCTTCCACCTTCCAACAACAGCTAAAAGTCATCTCCCTAGATTGATGACCAGATGTGGAGATGTCATTCCATTGAGCATCTATGAACATAATGGGTTGGCTTGTGATAAGCCCCCCCATCTTGCTACCCAAAATTATTTAGGTGTATTTAATTTCAATATGATCATGGTGAGATCCATAATAGATAAAGATTGGCCAGGCTATAAATATTTACTGCCTATCACTAATGGAACATAAGGAAGAAATACCCAGTTACTCCTGTAGCTTCAGTTATCATAATGAGACATTTATAAAAAATGGTGATTCAGGTGGGAGAGTATCAATTAAAAATCTACATAGATTGGTTTTTATACCTCATGAAAGTACACCTTCACATATAGGCTGAGTAAAGTGGACCCAACATGAACACCCCAATTTTTCAGACTGAATTGATCTAAGATGCATTGATCAACAAACTATGTCAAATGTTTTATCATTATCATGATGTTAGGATATTCCTATACTCCATCCTAGTCCTACAAGCTTTCCAGTCATTTTCATTTTCAGTCATGCTTGCAAAATTAGGGTTTGCATGCATTTTGCATGCATTCTAGGTTATCAATCCCAGCACCTAGTCCTCAGCAAACTAGCCCCCGAAGGTTCTTTCAGATCATTTCTAGCTCTCCCAGTGACTAATGCGCCCTCCTTTGTTCCACTGCATGACAAGGGAGCCTTCTTCACCTACCAGTACAGTTATATTCAGTTATATTGAGTTATCTTCAGTTATTTCCTTGATTTAAGGATTAACTGACTCTTTACTGAGTTTATCACTCGGTTGGTCCTCCAGTGATACTAGATTGACCATTCTGACTCTAGTTAACTCCTATGGTGCCCTCCACTGAGCCTCCTTCACTATATTAGTGCTTCCATGTGCCAGTTACACCAACCACATTCAGTTAGACTCAGTTTGACTCCCGGTTGACCAATACTTGTGCATTGATGACTTCACTGATGAGAAGGTAGACTCCTAGTTAGGCATTGATGACTCTCCTTTGATTATGGGTTTGTGCATGAAGGCCAATTTGAATTCCTCCTAGTGAATTTGAATCCTCATACTCAACATGTGTAATTATTCTGCCCCAATCATAGTTTCTTTGGATCTAAGTTCTATTGCTTGTCTCTTCTTCTATTATTCCTAAAATCTTTCATTGTGAGGTTTACATCATCTCTTTGGATCTTATGTGGGCAATTTTACATGGTATCAGAGCCATTTGAGAATATATTCTACCTCCATTCTTGAGAGTTTTTTGCAGGTATTTCGAAGTTCTAGTAGTTGCAGCAGCAGATTCAACAGTTTCTATTTTGCACTTGTTCCAGCAGTCGAGATGAGCATTTCAAATGCTTCTCCTTCTTCTCTTGCTCCTATGATCCTCACTCCATTCAACTAGTTCGAATGGAAGGATAGGATTATATTTAACTTGTATCACAAAAGTCTGAATCGAATAGTATTTGAAAAAGATGCTATACCTCATCATGCTATTGAGAGAACCAAGCATCTAAATAAAATGTATGAAGCTCTTGGATTCATATGCCTCCATATGTCAGAAGATCTACTATTCGATGTTGAAGGAATTAAGTCTCCCAATGAGTTATGGACAAAATTGGGAAATCTCTTTGGAAAACAAGATGGGATGAGAGGCTACACTCTCGAAAATGAATTGGCTTCTCTGCAACCTAGCAATTTCGAGAGCATTCAAACATTCATCTCAAAATTTCAGAAATTGGTTACTCAATGCAAGCACTGTGGCATCACCAAAAGCGATGAACAATTAGTGCTCTCCATTTTGAGCAAACTTGGATCTCAATTTTCTGTTTTTGTCTCTACTTTCCATTTAGGGCGAATGTCAATCCCTGGATGGAAGTTTCCTACCTTGAAAAATTTACTACCGCTCTCATTCAAGAAGAGGACAAATTGATTCAAATGGGTGCCATCAAAACCTCCAGAGATCTAGCTCTTTTAGATGGTGAATCAAGTGGAGCAAATGCAAAAGGGGGACAAAAAGGAAAAGGCAAGAAACCTTCAAGATCGAAGAATGGCAAACAAAAGAGACCTAATTGTACCTACTGCAAGAGAGGAAACCATCTTGAGCATGCTTGCATGCACAAGAAGATTTATCTTCTAACCAAGCTTCTTGAACAAAACCAAATTGTTGTTCCAAAAGAAGCAAAGATGACTGATTCTGGAAGTGGAGCTGATGATTGCCATGCATTGATGGCTAGTTTTTCAAAGACAAAAGCCCTTCTCATAGATTCTGGAGCCTCCAACCACATGATTGCACAAGAAGAATCCTTCTCCTCTTTGGATCTCCATGATGGGCCTACCATTCACATGGGAGGCAACTCTCAGATTTCTGCCAAAGGTCTGGGTACAGTTCATATGCAGCATGGTAAGTTAAAAAATGTCTTATTTGTTCCTTCTCTTATAGCTAATTTGTTGTCAGTATATCAAATGACTCATACAGGATCTCCAAAATAAGTAATTTTTGGTCCAAACATAGTAGAGATTACAGAAATATCCTCTGGAAAGGTTATAGTGAATGGGATTGCTAATCATGCCTCAAAGGAATATGAGTTCTCACACTTCATTCCTTTCTCTCCAACTATTCCTTCAGATTCTAATGAAGATCACAGTGACTCCTCTTCCAGTGACTCCTCTTCTAGTGAAGAAGAAGATCAAGATTTTGATGTTGAGATCATGGTTCAAGAAGATTCAAAACCAACACCTATTCTCAGTCCAGATTCAAGATAAATATGTTCTCACATAGTCCTTGCTACTACTGAGAACACTGTTGATGATTTATTTGCTTACAGAACTACTAGACTTTAGCATCATGCCAACCTTGCATTATGCCATCCATATCTCCATGAGAGATGCAGCATGATGATGGGGTTCTCTCTTCCATCTTTTGGGAAGACTACTCATGTTCCATTCGCTCCAGATACAGAAAAAGTTCCTGAAAAACTTGCTTCATCCTCCACATAGTGGGAGACCTTCCTACATGGGCTCAGCTTGCCAAGTCTTTTGCAAAAGTTTTCACTGATGAAAGCTTCTTTTGTTTTTCTGCATGATGGTTCTTTGAGTTTTTTACTGTTCTTTTGAGGGGGGGTATTTTTCCCATGAGGTTTTCCCCATTTCCTCTATTTATGGACAGTTATGTATTTTATTATCATTTCATCTATTGTATGGGTGACCTTTGGTCCTAGTTACCAGGTCCCATGATGGATTAAGGGGGGGTGTTAGGATATTCCTATACTCCATCCTAGTCCTACTATCTTTCCAGTCATTTTCATTTTCAGTCATGCATGCAAAATTAGGGTTTGCATGCAATTAGGGTTTGCATGCATTCTAGGTCATCAGTCCCAGCACCTAGTCCTCAGCAAACTAGCCCCCAGAGCTTCTTTCAGATCATTTCTAGCCCTCCCAGTGACCAATGCACCTTCTTTTGCTCCATTGCATGACAAGGGTGCCTTCTTCACCTACCAGTCAAGTTATATTCAGTTATATTGAGTTATCTTCAGTTATTTCCTTGATTTAAGGATTAACTGACTCTTTACTGTGTTTATCACTCTGTTGGACCTCCAGTGAGACTAGATTGACCATTCTGACTCCATTTAACTCCTATGGTGCCCTCCACTGGCCCTCCTTCACTGTATTAGTGCTTCCATGTGCCAGTTACACCAACCACATTCAGTTAGACTCAGTTTGACTTCCGGTTGACCATTACTTGTGCATTGATGACTTCACTGATAAGAAGGTAGACTCCTAGTTAGGCATTGATGACTCTCCATTGATTATGGATCTATGCATGAAGGCCAATTCAAATTCCTCCTAGTGAATTCGAATCCTCATACTCAACATGTGTAATTATTCTACCCCAATCAGAGTTTCTTTGGATCTAAGTTCTATTGCTTGTCTCTTCTTCTATTATTCCTAAAATATTTCATTGTGAGGTTTACATCATCTCTTTGGATCTTATGTGGACAATTTCACGTTCGGATATCCACATCATCATTTTCAGGACCTTGCATGCAATTAGGGTTTGCATGCAAACTCTAGGGTTTGCATGCATTTTGCATGCATCGCAGTCACCTGGTTGATGCCTCCAACACCTTATCCACTTCATTATAGCACTCGGGAGCTTCTTACATCAGAGCTTTAGCCCTCCTAGTCATGAAGGTTCCCACTTCTCACCTACTGCCAGAGAAGGGCGCACTTCTTCACCTACCCACTCAGTTAGCTCCGATTCTCCTTGATTTGAGGCTAGTTTCACTCCCGACTGACTGTTTCACTCTATTGGACCTCCAGATTGACTAGATGACTTGTTCTGACTTCAGTTAAGCCTCCCATATGCCCTCCACTAAGTCTCCTTCCCTATATCAGTGCTACACACTTCAGTTACACTTGTTACACTCAGTTAGACTCAGATTGACACCTGGATGATTGGTTCTTGTGCATTTATGACCACCACTGATTGATGATGAGGAATCCTAGTTGGAGCCAAGCCACACCATTCAGTAATTCGAATGACCTCCTTAGTCAATTCGAATTGCTCACTCATTGTTACTGTATTGTATTGTAATTATTCACCCTCATTGGGATATTGAGCACTGATGCATGCTTTGCACAGTTTTACACCATTTTTCTAAGTTTCATCTATTGTGATTGATTTACTTGTTCATTAGATCTGCTATGACTAATTTTACATGGTATCAGAGCCATGGAAGGGACAAGATTTCTTTTCTGCAGGTGTTCTACATGAAAATTGAGTGAATTGCTCAACAATATATTTCAGCAGTGGCATGCAAAATCTCATGTGCATTCGCTCATGTGCATGGAAGGCTGAAAACATAGTGTTAGTTTGTGTGTGATTTGCAGGTTCTTAACTCCTCCATTTGCATTCGCTATTGCAGAGATGGAATATTCTTCTTCACAAATTCTTCTTACTCCTTTCAACTATGATGAATGGAAACCAAAGATGATTGCATTCTTGAAGAGACAATGTCTTTTTGATATGTGCATTGGTAATACAAGAGATTTTAATTCCGATGAAGAGGAGAATGATTGGTTCAAAGATTGTGATAGAGCTTTTGGAGGAATATGTCTTGCTATGTCTCCTTGTATGCGCTACCTCAGTAATACTGCTTAAAATCCAAGTGATCTGTGGGTCCAACTTGACAGAGAATTTGGAAAGCAGGAAGAAGAGGATCATGCTAGCCTTTTGGGGAAGAAGCCAAGTGAGATATCCTTATGTGTTCTTTTCGATCATGTATTGGCCTCAACAATTGTTCAATATGAAGAAGAAACTGTAGATTCAACACTCAATCTCTCAAAGTCTTCTATTTCGAATTCTGAGCAAGATAAACCAGCTCATACTCTAGATTTCGAAGAGGTTCTTGAATCCTCTCTTTCACATGAGTTTGCCGGCATGCAGAATAATGATCTACTTGATGTTTTGGAGGTAAAATCTGATTTTGGAGGTGAAGCATTCGTCCTCCTTGATTGCATGCTTCCTATAAACTTTTGTTCTATCATTTGCACAGTTTCTCAGAGTTTTACTGAAGATGAAGAGCACTACTATTCACTTGAGTTCAATTCTCATGCAATTTTTTCTGATTTTGATTTTGATCTCACCCCTATTGGTTCAAAGGAGATCTCAAGAAACCATTTTTCAAATATTGGAGCTGATTTAACTTCCACTGATAAGAAGTTCAAGTTTCAATATCTATTTGATCCGATTGGAGCTATTCCTACCTCACTTGGTTCGAATCACAGTTTCCAGGATCATCCTCATATTTTCAGATTTGTTCTCACCATTTTTGGTATGAAGAGCAAGTTCATAAAGTCTCCACATTTGCTTGCATCCACTGATGGAGAATTCAAGCACATGTTTTTGGAGCATGATCCATTTACTCCCAAGAGTAAGATACCTCCAGACATATCTACTTGAGTTTGGAGCAGTTAAATCTTTTGGTGTGTTACAGTCCATTTTGAGGGGGGTTTTTCCCATGAGGTTTTCTACATTTCCTCGGTTCATGGATTGTTCTTTATTTTGGATTATTGTATCGGGGTGACCTTTGGTCTTAGTAACCAGGGCCCGACATTATTTTTTTTTCACATCATAGTCTAAATTGAGGGTGGGTGTTTGGATATCCACATCATCATTTTCAGGACCTTGCATGCAATTAGGGTTTGCATGCATCCCAGTCACCAGGTTGATGCCTCGAGCACATTATCCACTTCATTATAGCACCCGGGAGCTTCTTACATCAGAGCTTTAGCCCTCCTAGTCATGAAGGCGCCCACTTCTCACCTACTGCCAAAGAAGGGCGCACTTCTTCACCTACCCACTCAGTTTACACTTAGTTAGCTCCGATTCTCCTTGATTTGAGGTTAGTTTCACTCCTGACTGACTGTTTCACTCCGTTGGACCTCCAGATTGACTAGATGACTTGTTCTAACTTCAGTTAAGCCTCCCATGCACCCTCCACTGAGTCTCCTTCCCTATATCAGTGCTACACACTTCAGTTACACTTGTTACACTAAATTAGACTCATATTGACACTTGGATGACTGGTTCTTGTGCATTGATGACCACCACTGATTGATGATGAGGACTCCTAGTTGGAGCCAAGCCACACCATTCAGTAATTCAAATGACCTCCTTAGTCAATTCGAATTGCTCACTCATTGTTACTGTACTGTATTGTAATTATTCACTGTCATTGCGATATTGAGTCCTGATGCAAGCTTTGCACAGTTTTACACCATTTTTCTGAGTTTCATCTATTGTGATTGATTTACTTGTTCATTAGATCTGCTGTGACTAATTTTACATGGTATCAGAGCCATTGCAGGGACAAGATTTCTTTTCTATAGGTGTTCTACAAGGAGATTTGAGTGAATTTTCTCAAAATTGCAAAAAGTTTGGCATGAAAGATCTCAAGAGCATTCGCTCCTGTGCATGCAAAGCTTGAAAATACTTCGAATACCACTCGAGAAGCTTGAGTTTCCAATAAATCCTGGATTTGATACATTGGACCCATTCAACATTGCTTGATCTCCAATACTAGGTGTGATGCAACTCTAAAAGGGTGGATTGTTCGACCTCATTGTTCTTGTATTGATTGTGATTTGCAGGTTATTGTCTCCTCCAATTGCATTCGCTACATTGCTTTGGCAAGTCTTTCTACATCATAGTGCACTCACTCCTAGAAATGGAATACTCTTCTTCAAAGCCTATCCTCACTCCCTTCAATTATTTTGATTGGAAAGAAGATATGGAGATCATGTTACGTTCAAAAGGATACTATAGAGTCGCTATTGGCCTCGAATTGGAGCCAAGCACATTGTCAGAAAGAACAAAACACTACAACAAGCTTGATGAAGCTTATGGTCTACTTTGCCTCTCTATTTCCAAAGATCTTCACTTCCATCTCAGCAGATTGAAGACTCCAAAATCTATATGGGAGCAACTTGAAACACTTTTTGGCAAGCAGGACGAGCTTAGGGCTTTTCAATTAGAGAATGAATTGATTTATCTTAGTCCTGAGAATTTCGAGACCATTAATGAGTTTTTCACAAAATTCAAGCACTTATGCATGTTTTGCACAATTTTACACCATTTTTCTGAGTTTCATCTATTGTGATTAATATACTTGTTCATTAGATCTGCTGTGACTAATTTTACATGCATCACTTTGATTGCTTTCGAATGGGTTTGGACCAATCCCTTCTTTCTGTCTGCCAAATATTACATCCAAGTGAGCCCATAGCTCTTTTGGTGATGAAAAATTAGGGAGGTTATATAACATCCATTCATGCATAGCATCAATCATTGATCGAAAGGCTTTGTCACCTTTATTTAACCAATCAATCTTCTCTTCAGAAGATTCAAACTCTCTTTCAAAACAACAGTCAAAGAGATCATGGCTCTTCAAGTATGCTATCATTTTCGGTTTCCATTCATCATAGTTGAGTGGAGAAAGAGGAGGGATTTCTTCTGAATTCATTGAAGTTGTAGAAGACTTGCAAAAACAATAGAGAATATCTACAACTGCTACTGCTGCACTCAAAATCTGTATAATAACCTGCAAAAAAACTCTCAAGAATGGAGATAAACAATACTCTCAACTCGCTCTGATACCATGTGAAAATACTCACAGCAGATCTAAGAGATGATGTATACCTCACAAGAGAATAATTATGATTAAGCAGGAAAATAGAAGAAGAGTGGTCAATGCAGTATAATGAGCAACAGAATAATAATATAGTAGAACTCGGATAGAAGAAAAAATACTTCACACACACTAGCTAATTAATCACAATATTGACAAATAAATAGTACAATGGTAGAGAGGATTCGAATGCCTAAGGTGGCAAATCGAATTAGCCTCTTAGAGTGATCATAAGATCAATAGAGTGTCATCGAATTGCCACCTTAGGCATTCGAATCCTCTCTACCATTGTACTATTTATTTGTCCATATTGTGATTAATTAACTAGTGTGTGTGAAGTATTTTTGCTTCTATCCGAGTTCTACTGTATTATTATTCTGTTGCTCATTATATTGCATTGACCAATCTTCTTCTATTTTCCTGCTTAATCATAATTATTCTCTTGTGAAGTATACATCATCTCTTAGATATGCTGTGAGGATTTTCACATGGTATCAGAGCGAGTTGAGAGTATTGTTTATCTCCATTCTTGTGGGTGGGCATAGTCAATTATCCATTTAATAGCATCAATGTAGGGCATGAGCGCTGGTCTAGCCGCAACATGTAATTAGGATTTTCTAATGTTCATGTAGAAGGAATAGTTATGTTGAATTTAGGAAAGGTTGTCATTGTCTAAGATGGATTAAATGCCTGACCAATCTAGGTGATAGGTCTCGGACACCCTGCCATTTGTATCTGAAAGGATACCACTATTCGGGTCTTTTCTCTTAAGTTCTTTTAGTGCAGTTTTCGAGCGGGTGTTTTTAGGCATGGTTGGGGAAACTTGAAAAATCTGATAAATGAGGAAAAAAAATCATAAAACTGATCTTAACTATGAATTATCACAAAGTGATGATAGAAGTATCGGAAAACCAACATGTGTTGAAGAAGGAAGTAAATTGGTAAATCTGGTAAAAATACGCAGTGAAATCTTTCACCCAGGTGAAATTTGCAATTGAAAATGGTAGAGAGGTCATGAAAATTTGAAATATTTAACCGACTATGGGACAAATTCATATTGTTAAATTGAAAGAAATTGACGACTAATATTAAAATGCAAAAAGCGGAACAGAAAATGCAGGAGTGATATTTTGTAGATTTTAATTTTGGGGGTTGCGGAAGTCCAAGTTTGAACTTAAGTAGTTTAATGTTTCTGCAATTTGCAATACGAAATAGAAGAACGAAGCAATGAAAAGTTATAAAAAAATCAATCTTCCCACAATCCACATTGAATATTGTGGGTTGCAGGTGTGCAATTTGAATTTGTTTATTATGATTTCTGATTTTTGCAATCCTCAATTTGCAGGTTGCGGGTTGCGGAAATGTAAATGTTATTTTTTTCAACAAAGTGCTTTCCGCGTTCCGCAATCCTCAATTTCTAGGTTGTGGAATGTAGAACCGAAAACTTGATTTTATTATAAAATGTTTTCCGACATCCGAAATCTTAATTTGCGGGTTAAAGATTGCGAAAAGGAGAAATTTATTACTCAAAAATTTTCAGCATCTACAATCCGCATTGAGGATTGAGGATTGCGGATCTTGGGTTGCGGAAACAATATAATTTTAAGAAAAAGTATGTTTTTTCGCAACTCACAAAAAGAAGGTTTTTTCAGCAAACTCTATTAAATCCAAAGCATATCAAAGAGATAGGGATAAAGACAACAATCATAACACCCCAAAAACAGATAAAGGAACTCTAGGTTACCTTCAAAAATAATAGTGGGACTCCCAATTTTATTGATAGAAATGGGATCTATTGTGCCTACAACAAATGGCGAATGGCTGGGCGAAGCAGTTATCTCTGCAAACATAATCTTCAAATTTGGGAGAGAGACATGTCAGAATAAAAGATGTTTCAGTCTGCAACTAGAATATTTTTTCACGAAATCACAATCAAAACAACAAAGTTAATTTCACATGATTGATATGTCCCCAACCGAAATCCATTGTGATGATGTTCATTTGAAAAAGCAACCTAGCAGCAAAGAGGTGATCCTTGAACCATTATGTAAACATGAGAGGGAAGTTTGTGATAAACCTTGGAAACAACCTTACAACTATTCCAGATCACTAGATCATGAGTCACCTTGAATTATTATCCATTTATTCATTCTATTTACTAACTTCATCACTCATTTTTTATTTTTTTATTTTTTACAAGAGAAAAAATGTGAAACTAAGACTTTGTTGAAACAAGGCCATTTCCCTGACTTGGTGATCAGGTTTTGGCAATGGCATTCACAAACCTTACTTGGAAACTGAACAAACTAGCTCTGTAAGGAGAGTCCTTGTCTTTTAGTTTTGACACTAAAAGAAATTACCATGGCTTGGTGACCATATAGCAATAATTTCAGTCCAAAGTAAAATTCATGATCATGTTCAGGATGGTTTGCAATAATACCCCCTCTCCTTGAATGCAACAAGCTGTCTTAACAAAGAAAAACAAGGTTAATTGAAATGTAAATTTCAAGCCACTACCATGGATTGGTGACCACATCTTAGTAGTGTTACTCACTGATAGTTGCATATCATGAATGGAGCGACCTATGATAGTATCTTCCACCTTCCAACAACAGTTGAAATTCATCTCCCTGGATTGATGACCAGATGTGGAGATGTCATTCCATTGAGCATCTATGAACATAATGGGCTGGCTTGTGATAAGCCCCCCCATCTTGCTACCCACAATTATTTAGGTGTATTTAATTTCAATATGATCATGGTGAGATCCATAACAGATAAAGATTGACCAGGCTATAAATATTTACTGCCTATCACTAATGGAACATAAGGAAGAAATACCCAATCACTCCTATAGCTTCAGTTATCATAATGAGACATTTATAAAAAATGGTGATTTAGGTGGGAGAGTATCAATTAAAGATATGCATAGATTGGTTTTTATACCTCATGAAAGTACACCTTCACATATAGGCTGAGTAAAGTGGACCCAACATGAACACCCCAATTTTTCAGACTGAATTGATCTAAGATGCATTGATCAACAACCTATGTCAAATGTTTTATCATTATCATGATTCATAGGAAAGCAAACTTCAAAAATGAAAACAATCCAAAGAAAAGAAAAATACAAACAAACCACACCTATGTACAGATACGCCAATGCTTATCTTAAATTAAATACTTCTTGAGCAGTTGAATATTAACTGGATATGATTCAGAGACACCTTCCAGTGTTTGTAACCCTATAGTACTAGGGCCAAATTTTTTTGTAACAATGAATGGACCCAGCCACAAGCGTTGAAATTTGGTATAGTCATTCTTATACTTATGTTGTTTGTCCCATTTTAAAACCAAATCTCCCACTGTGAAATCCCTATCAGTTGAGGATTTTTCATCAAACCATCTTTTAACCAATTGTTGATGTTGGTATAGCTTATTCTTGGACTTCTCCCTCTCCTCTTCCAATTTAAGTAATGAGTCAATCCTTTGCTAAAGGGGAGAAGAGTCATCCTGTTGCATTGAACTAGCTAATTGTAATGAAGGGATCAAAAGATTAGATTGTAAAATGGCCTCCTTACCATAAACAAAATAGTAAGGGGAATTCCTAATGGCGACCTTTGGGGTTACACGGTCTTTCCATAGAGAATTGAATAGTTTAGTGTGCCAATTCTTGTGATGGGTGGCTATAGTCTTCTTGAATATGTTAATCATATTTTTATTCGAAGACTCATCCAGTCCATTTCCCTGTGGATAATAGTTGGCAGAGTATTTAAGCTTAATCCCTTTCTCAAAAGCATACTAGGTGGGATCAATAGAGGAAAAGTAGGAAGCATTATAAAAAAACAGAAACTCAGGTGCCCCAAACCTAGTGACTATATTACTCTCTAGAAAAGATATCACTAAGTTTGTATGGGCCAACCTAAGGGGAACTTCTTACACCCACCTGGTGAAGTAGTCCGTGGCTGTGAGGATGTATCGATGTTGCAAGGGGAGGCAGGAGTAATAGGACCAACAAAATCTAGGCCCCATTGTTGAAATGGAAATTGGATAGTGACCGGTTGAAGGGGAAAGGTAGGCTTCGTGACCTTACCAGCACATTTTTGGCAAGCTTCACATTTTATGGTAAAGGAATATGCATCTCTGAATAGGGTTGGCCGGTAAGAGCCTTCTCTTAGAATATTGTGGGCAGTGGTTTCCCCTGAAAAGTGTCCTCCTGCGGGTCCTGCATGAAATTCCAACAAGATATTTTTAGTTTCAGTTTTTTCCAGACATCTAACAAAAACTCCATCATAATTTCTTCTAAAACACTCACCATCAATAAAATGATACGGTGCAACTTTCTATCTTAAAGCCCTATGCTTTTTGAAATCCATGGCTTGAGGAGAAAACTCATGTGTAAGAAAAAACTTGATATTGTCATACCGTTCAGATGTTCGTGTAGAAATAACATCTACAGAAATTTCAGACATACTTTCCTCCTGATTCCATTCGAGTTGTTCCTATACATGGTCATTAATAGACTGGCCAGTAAGTAAGCACAAACCTTGTCCCTTTACAATTTTATCAGGTTTAATTTCAAGGTTGTATTCTTGAAGGGCTGTCATCTAGTGGGCACGTTTTTCACCAAGATCCTTTTGGACCAAAACATTCCTTATTGCTGCATAAGGGACAATAACTTTAGTCCTAGATTTCAAAAGATAGGGTCTAAAGTGTTTTACAAACTTATATACTGCAAAAGCCTACTTATCAATCTGGGAGTAATTCAACTGAACCCCTTTAAATGTATAGCTCATGAAGGAAATAGTAATCTCAACGTCCTCAAAATGTTTCTGTGTCAGGACAACAACATAAGAGAAATCAGTAGCAAATATATACAAAATAAAATCTTTAGTGAAATCAGGAGACATCAGAGCAGGAGCTTCTGCGATGGCTTTCCGAATTTTGACAAAGGGATCTCTCTGAACATAGGACCATTTGAATTGTGCATCCTTCTTAATCAACTCTTGTAAAGGATTAACAATATGTGCGAAGTTAGGCACAAACCTTCTAACAAAGTTAATCTTACCTAAGAATGACTGCATGGACTTTCTGGAGCTGGGAAGTCCAACTTTGGCAATGGCGTCTATCCTTTCGGGGTTAATGATCATACCATGCTTTGAAACAATGAATCCCAAAATATTACCTTCTGTAATTGTGAAAATTGATTTCTTTGGATTCAGCGAGATCCCATACTTTCTACACCATTCAAATACCTTTTTAAGAGCAAACAAATGATCATGCCTCTTTTTAGAATAGATTGTAATATCATCAAGATAAACAACAACAGAGCTATGCATTAACCCCTTGAAAGCTATATCCATATCCCTATGGAAAGTGGCGCTATCATTTATCAAACCGAAAGGCATTCTTTTGTAGGCAAATGTTCCCCAAGGTGTTTGGAAAGAAGTTTTTAGTTGGTCATCAGGGGCAACTAATACCTAATTGTAACCTGAAAAACCATCTAACAGGGAGAACATTTCAACACCTGCAAGTTTCTGTAATATTTGTTCCATAGGAGGGACATGATAGTTATCCTTCTCAGATGCTTTATTGATATTTCTGAAATCTACATGCAATCTAATTTACCCATTCCTTTTCCAAACAACGACTAGATTTGCAATCCATTATGTGTGTCTCACCGGAAATACAATTCTGGCTGATAACAATTTCTCCAGTTATTTTTAATAGATGGCTCCAAACTGGGATGCATCTTCCTTAGTTTCTGCTGGTAGGATTTTGCATTAGGTTTCATGAGAATATTTTGGTGTATGATGTGGGTATCAAAAGTATTGAGATCATCATAGGTCCAAGAGAACACATATTTAAATTCTCTGCACAACTTAATAAAATATTTTCTCTCGTCAGGAGAACAATCAATCCCCAAATTAATCAACTGAGTGTTTTGATCGGTTCATAGGTTGACAGGTTGGTAGTTCAGAGAGGAACTATGTGTTTTGTAGTTAGTTTTATGCTTGAATTTGTCCTGCAAGTCATAGGACTTCTCCAAATTAATGATTGACTTACGAATGAGGTTGGAGGGGAAATTAGGATCAGACAAGGATTTTTCGTGATCAGCCTCATCTATGGCTACATCTTGGAAGGTATCTTGAGTTGTGAGGAAGTCTAAAATATATTGATCATATCAAAAACTTTCCAACTTGTGACATTATTAGGGATCAAAGGTTTATACACTAACTCAATATAGAAATTAATAATCAGGATACAAACCTTCAGGAGGGATCAACCTAGAGGTAGTGTTGGACAATAATCTGCATCAAAGTTTTGGGATCTAGGGACGATTTAATATTGAATTCACTGAAATAATTGGTCAGATCCCTAACAAGTTTCTGATAATTTACTAAATGGGGAGATATACAATGGATTTTATTCCTTACATGTTTCACAATAATTTCAGAATTCCCGTAGCATTCTATTACCTGAGCACCCATATCGATTTCCTTCTTGAGTCCATGAACCAGAGCTTCATACTCAACAATATTGTTAGTGCACTCAAACTCTAATATGCAAGCAATCATTATCTTGGTTCCTTTTGGGTCTATTAACACACATCCTACACTAGCTGTACTCCTTAGATTTCGACCCATCAAAGAATAAAGTCCATGCTTCTGAATCTACTCTAAAATTAGTATTCACATTATAAACATTATGTACAATGGAACCAGAAAATGGAATAGAGGTAAAATTAACAATTTCAGATTGATTCTGCACATTCTCAGCAAGTGATGAGTCAGTAGGTAAATCCTTGAAGAATGTATCAGTGTAGTGTAGTGTTCAATGTGTGAGCTAAAGTAAGCAGTGGGTCCACTAGAATCATTCAGATCAATGACTATTTATTTCATGTATGGCTCTCTACTAATCTTGATTTTATTAGGTATCCCATTGTAAGCGAGCCATAAATGGGACCAGTCAGTAGTGAAATAATCTTTAATATTTTCTGACCAACCTCTACTTAGCCACATTCCATATGCCTCAGGGATATCAGGGACAAATATATCAATGGTTTGGTGGATCCTTGGATCAACATATAATGTCAAAAGAACATTTTTCAACTCTCCTAATACCCTAACTCTTGATCGGTCAAGTTGGACTATTTGGGTAGGGCAGGGTTCCCAAGATGCATTCATCTTTTTGCAGACAGAAAGTGGCATTATATTCGATGAAGCACCCGAGTCTATCATGTAGTTATGCACATTCCGATTAAAAATATCGAAGGTGAGCAAGAAAGGAGGTGTTTTCTTTGCACCGAGATTTTGGTTACCAGGTTTAAAATAAGTCTTTAAGTTTTTTGTTTGAACTTCTCTAGGTTTATTCATAATCATGATTTTAGGCAGACTGTCTCTCATGGAGCGAATTTTCAAAAATTCAAACATAGATATGTTAGCCTTTACCCTTTTCAATTCATCATTCGATCTCAGTAATGATAGTCTCTTTCTGCGTTACTGTTTTTCTTTTCTTTGGTGTAGATGTTGAAGGTGAAGATTCTTGTGAATATTTCCCTTTGATTCTAGTGTTGTAAGGTTGTTGAACATTAAAAATTGTCTTAGGTTCGTCTTCCTCTTCAATGATGGGGAGTTCTGAAAAATAACTAATGGTGTTGACCTGCTAGTCCTCTTCTTCATCAGGTGGTTCGGAATCCTATTTTTCTTTAGGATTTTCATTAGAGTGATCAAGAGCATTCTGGGATTCAGTAGCCAGATCTCTGAAAATGGAAGAGATTTCTTCAGAAGTTAACTGCTAATCAGGATTAGGTGGAGTTTGATTCTGAGGGGGCTGGTAAGGTATCCTAAAAGGTGGCCTTACAAATCCTCTTTTATTGGTTTTATTTTTAGTGTTAGTCTTTTTCAAGTCCACCATTTCATTAGAGATATTCTGCATAATTTTTTTCATATCATTCATTTTGAAAGGATCTTTATTTTGCACAGTGGGTTTAGGAGGGTTATCTTGTTTCTTGCGAGAGGTAGAAGGTTGATGAGATTGAGTGTTAGGATTATATTTTAAACAAAACATGTCCTTTTCTACCTGGATGGATTCAACAAAATCCTCTTGCAAGTTATTCTTTTGAGCTCTCTTAACCCACATGGCAATAGGGATAGGAAGACCCTTAATGTAATATGCAACCAATAATTCTTCTGCAGGAAGAACATGGGTGGGAATTCTATTTTTCAGATAGGAGAATCTCTGGTTGAAATATTTAACCTTTTCTTTTCCTTTTATTTCCATTTAGGATAGATCAATGACCATATCCTCGGGAGTTTTATCATCTCCAAATTTTTCGATAAATAGGGCTTCAAAATCATCCCAATAAGTGATAGATTGGGCTTCTAGGGAAAAATACCAGGTAGATGCTTTCCCTTTAAAGGTATAAGGGAACAATCTACAGAATACATCTTCATTGTCACACATCTTAACCTAATAGCTCGCATGAAGGTTTTAATATGGTCTTCCGTAGGAGACTTATCATCTCGGTTAAATTTGGGAAGCCATTTTTATGGGTTTTTGGGAAGTGTATGTTGTTCTCTAGGAATGAACAAAGCATCCTGGTCTAACCAAGGTCTGCTTTGTCGATATGCCATTGGTCTATATTCTGAGGAAGAAGAAATTGTGGATGACTCATTGTCTGATGATTCCTCAGATGAGGGTGAAGATGAAGAAGGAGGTGCTGGCAGTGGTCCAATGGATGCTATGTTGGGCTATGGGATATTATTATCTTGATCTGTTTCTTCAAATAATGATTCGATTCGAATGTTAGGAAACAATTCCTGTCGAGTTGTATTCTGATTATCTGTGTCAATTTTTGGATTGTTGGCTTGACGTTGTTGGGATATTAAATGTCTCAGGTTCCGGTGGTCTTCAATCCTCTGCTCCACTCAAGCAGTAATATCTTGAGTACTTTTCCTTAATTGGTCAAGGGTGACAGACCCCCTAGTTGGTGATACAAAAATAATCTCAGGCCTTCTAATTTCTTGTCCTATTACAGGAGTAGCAGGTATTGGATTTGTATCTTGAAATGGTTGATCTGTGGATGTGGATGCTTGAGTATGGCTCCTGGTCACAACCGATATCCTTGCTAGAGGAGGTACACTAGTGTTTTGTTTAGGCATGACTGGTCATGGCCCTCCTTCCAGCGCCATTTGTTGAAGCCTTGGGTGTGATGCTAGAATATTTTCCAAGGCAATCAACAGAAGGTGACATCCCAATCTGAAATGCTTCAAACAACCCTA
Source organism: Larix kaempferi (assembly GCA_027924585.1). Lineage (NCBI taxonomy): Eukaryota > Viridiplantae > Streptophyta > Pinopsida > Pinales > Pinaceae > Larix > Larix kaempferi. Next base: position 16,739,964 of record BSBM01000286.1, on the reverse strand, counting down.
CTCAAGAGTGCTTCTATCCCCAAATTGTTTGTTGTGACTGAATCCTACGGATATCAGGCCTGCGCTGGCACTTATGTGGATGGATCCTAATGGATCCATCTTCCTATTAGGGAATATAGAAATTTTTTATATCTAAGAGGTAAGTAGTGCTAATTAGAAAATATCTAATTAAGTTAGATCGAAATTAGAAAATGTGATTTGGATTTGCAGAGCAATCAGATTTGATTATTTAATAAGTGCATCATCAATTGATATACATATAAATTGGATCTGAGCTTACCAGCTAATCCAGTTGTTCTATTCGCTCTTTGGACTTTAAACATTTCTCATCAACCTACTAGATCATAATCCTGGGTGGAAAATACTTTTCAATTAGGTCCAAGGTTTGGATTTCCAACACGATCAATAAATTGTCAGCTGCAAACCACCTTCTGCTGTAGACTTCCTGGGCTTCTTGAATTGTGGCATCAACTGTCTCACATGCATGTTCCCATGACTCCAACAAGATTTTGATCCTTTTGAACTTAATGCTGTCCAAAACAAGTATATCTTCAAGTTTATCTGTGATATACTTCCGCCATTCTACTCCATCTTCAACAACTCTGGTTATGTTAAAAAAGGACATCAGACTGATGTTCAAAGAAATTGTATGTGTCCCAAATCTCATTCAAAAATTCAAACAGCTCAACCAACAGGTTCTTATGATCTTCATTTACGTTAAAGGAAAGCTACTTAAATTCTTCTTTAGGAAATATTGAGAAAGAAGAGGTAGCTATAATGGCCATTGAATCTTTCAATTGTTGCTCTAGCACTATGATCTTTTCAGCATAACCTACATTTAGCAGTTGTGCTTCCTAGAGCTGTTGTTGAAGAGTTGCATTTTGTACCTACATGTATTTAAGCTGATTGTCATGCTCAATTTTCAACTCTTATAGTTGGGATTGATGATGTTCATTAATTTTAGTCTGCTCCTTCTTGATCTTCTGCAATTCCTGTTGCTTCACCTCAATTTCTTTGTTTAGTGAGGTGACAGAGTCATAATTGGCCCCTGCAAAGGCTCCCATCACTACAACAGTCTCAAGTGCTTCCTGCTGCACATCAGTGGATGTTTTTTCTCTAGATAACTTGGTTAGGGACAGAGCCCTACACAACAGTCCCTTCCTTAAGTCTTTTAGTACCCTTTTTTACGATTTCTTGCTCTGATCTATTGTATAAATACTCTCCTAAGGAAACCACTACATCTTCTCCAAAATATTCCACTATTTCCACTGTGGATGTAGACACATCAGATGTTGTGACCAGGGGTACATCTTGGGATATAACAGAAGTTGGAATAGGCATGGTGATTTGGGTGATGGAGATGGAAGGAGACATGACATTGGATACTGATGGTAAAGAGGTGGAATTAGAAGATAAGATAATGATATCTGGGAGTGAGACATAAATTGAGATCACAGGTGTTTCTAAAGATACAGTAGGAACTTGAATTTTGGTAGCCTATGTAAGTGGGACAGAAGTTTGAGCCATAAATGACTCTTGGGAAGTCACAATAGGGATGATAAGTGGCTCAGTTGATGTGAATGCAGGAGTTGTGAAATCAGATGATGGGATGGAGGGTGAAATAGCTGAAATGTCTGATGGCGTGGGATATGCTGCAGCTGTAGCGATGATGACCTCTGGGAAGTGAATTTCACGAAGAGAGTCATCAATCACTATGTTCTCCAAAGGATTAGAAGAGGTTGGGTTTCCTACGGGCGTAAGCTATAACGAATACTTCAAGCCAGAAAGAGGTTAATTGAGCCCCATCCTTATCTTTAAAAGAGTGGTCTTGCGGGTGGGCATAGTGAATTATCCATTTAATAACATCACTGTAGGGCATGAGCGTCGGTCTGGCCGCAATGTCGTGTAACTAGTATTTGCTAATGTTCATGTAGAAGGAGCGGTTATGTTTAATTTCAAAAAGGTTGTCATTGTCGAAGATGGAGTAAATGCATGAACAATCCAGGTGATAGGTATCAGACACCCTGCCATTTGTATCTGAAAGGATACCATTGTTTGAGTACTTGTTCTTAAGTTCTTTTAGGGAAGTTTTCGAGCGGGTGTTTTTCGACATGGTTGGGAAAACTTGAAAAATCTGATAAATGAAGAAAAACAATCAATAAAACTAATCTTAACTCTAAATTATCACAAAGTAATGATAGAAGTACCGAAAAACCAACCTATGTCGAAGAAGGAAGTAAATTGGTAAATCTGGTAAAAGTCCACTGTGAAATATTTTGCCCAGGTGAAATTTGCAATTGAAAATGGTAGAGAGATAATTAAAATATGAAACATTTAACCGACTGTGGGATGAATCCATATCGTAAAATTGAAAGAAATCAAAGGCTAAGATTAAAATGTGAAAAGAAGAACATAAAATGCGGGAGCGATTTTTTGTAGATTCAAATTTTGGGTTTCCGCAATTCAAAATCTGCAACACGAGTTGTGGGTTGCGGAAGTGCAAATTTGAACTTGGGTAGTTTAATGTTTCTGTAATTTGGAATCCGAAATCGAAGAATGGAGCGATGAAAATTTATCGAAAAAATCAATCTTCCCGCAATCCACATTGTAGATTGCGTGTGTGCAATTTGAATTCATTTATTAGGATTTCTGATTTCCACAATCCACAATTTACGGGTTGTGGGTTGCAGAAACGTCAATTTTATTTCTATCAACTAAGTGCTTTCCGTGTTTCGCAATCCAGAATTTGCGGGTTGCGGAATGCGGAACTGAAAATTTGATTTTATTAAAAAATGTTTCCCGACATCCGCAATCCGAATTTGCGGGTTGCGGATTGCGGAAAGGAGAAATTTATTACTCAAATATTTTCAACATCCACATTGTAGATTGCGGATAGCAGGTTGTGGAAACAATATAATTAAGAAAAATTATGTTTTTTTGCAACTCACAAAACGCATAAAAATAAGGCTTTTTCAACAAACTCTATTAAATCCAAAGCATGAAAAAGAGATAGTGATAAAGACAACAATCATAACACCCCAAAAACAGATAAAGGAACTCTAGGTTACCTTCAAAAATAATAGTTGGGCTCCCATTTTTATTGATAAAAATAGGATATGTTGTGCCTACAACAGGAGCACAACTTCCTGTACCGAGGATGGGTCGTCCACCCCTTGCAGCACAAATGTATATATAACAAAAGTCATGAACACAAGAAATAAAAATATGTATGAATACTATTGAACAGAGGAAGGGTCAGCCGACCCTTCATTTACTGTATATATAGAGAGAAAAGTGTACACAAAAATGAGCATCTCCCCATTCCCATATTATGGAAATATCAAGAAAAGTGAACAAAAAAAGTGTCGCCTACCCCTTTTTACGATAGAAATAAAAATAATATTTAATATACGATGTGTACGTAGACACTTCCTATATTGTTTGTGTGTGTGTGTGTGTGTGAACACAAGAAGGGTCATCCTATTACACATATGAAGGGTTGGTCGACCCTTCCTGTATTGTATATATATCAGGAATAGTGCACCTAGGAAGGAATGTATATCCCTTCATGTATTATAAAATTATCAAGAATAATGAACACACAAAGAGTTAGACACACCTTCCTTTATAATAGAAATATAATGAATATTGAACCATAGAACCGTGAACACAATAAGGAAAATATGTCTTATTTTTTTTATTATAGAAATATCAATAATAGCAAATACAAGATTTTCCAACTTACTGTTAATCATATATATACAAAGGATATTGAACCTATGAATGGTCGGGAGGTTCTTGTATTATAGACATATCGAGGATAATGAACACAAGAAGAAACAAACATTCCTTTATTTTTTATGGAGATAACGAGAATAATGGAAAGAAGAAGGGTCAGACACACCTTCCTTTATGATAGAAATGTAAAGAATTTTGAACATAGGAGTTTTCATCCTAACCTCCTTGTACTCTATATATGTCAAGGGTTGTGAGCACCATAAGGGTTGGATGCACCTTTATGATAGAACTATAAACATGATTAAACCTTGAAGGGTCTATCGTCCCTTCTGTAGTGTATGCTCCCTAATGATAGAAATATAAAATATGTTGACCCTAGGAAGTATCGGCCAACCCTTCTCATATTTTAGATATGTCAAGGATAGATAACTCCAAAAGGGTCGAACGCCCCTTCCTTTATGTTTGAAATATAAGGAAAATTAAATATATGAAGGATCGAAAGACCTTTCATGTATTGTGGATAAATCGAAAACAGTAAACACAAAAACAAATGGTTGTCCCTTCGTGTATTATGGAAAAGAAGGAATAGTGAACATAAGAAGTTTTGGACACCTTGTCCTTACGGTACTGATGTTGTTGTATATTCCATAATGCCAATCACTCTCAGTTGATTTGTATTGTGATAATTATTCTAGGTATTTCTATGATACAGATAGGGAATACAATAGCGGTCAGCTAAAACATATCCAAGCTCTAAAATTCCATATCATCCCGTGAGGGGAGTAAAACAATTGGATTTCCTCTCTTTGTTGGGATCCTTTTAGTCGATAATAGTGATGCATATTATCTTAACACTAATCATTAATATAATTTTTGCATAAGTTGAGGAGTTTTTTACCAAGCTGTCTACATACGATCAATCTCATAGATGAGATTTTTCTCCATCATAGACATACTCCCTTGGCGTCGGCCCCAACAAAGAGTATAGTACCTTGTCTCATTGAGATTAGCTTCTTGTACGGCATCTACACATGAAATTTTTCTAAAGGATCTATCTAGATAAATTTTACATAATTAGCTTTGAGAAAGGAATGGTTGCTCCTTCTTGCATTGATCTATTTTCGACAAACCACAATAAAGATCCATTTAAATGGTAAGGAGTAGCACTTGATTAAAATGTGACTTTCTGTAATATCCTCGATCGATTTCTTTCTAGAACAAATACCAAATTAAAATGACAGTTGAGATGAAATAATGATCACTCCTTCTATGATCGATTCCTTCTCAAATGACTATATCAAATGTACAACCAATATCTCATGGATCCTAGCAGATTTGTTCTTAATCAATCAATTCATTTTAGAAAGGAGTGATCATTCCTTCTACGTCGATCATTTTCCTGAACATTTTCAAGTATACATATAATATATAAACACTAATTGATAATCATAATGTAGTGCCCAACCATGGCACTCGGTCTCTATTTCGTTTTCATGTAAATACCAAGTTTTTTTTTTGTTTTCTGTAAAAAATCATCTGTCTATGTTTCCGTTTTCTATATGTTTATATTTCTGTTTTCTATATGTTTATATGTCTCTGCAAATAAATAAACATAAACTTAAGACTTTTCATTTTAACTCTGTTCATTTAACATACATAATTTGAAAATAAAAGAAAATACATTTTATTTAAGCTAACTCAGTAAAATACCTGGATCCGTAGATTGCAGTAAGATAAGAAGATTTATGTAGTGGATTCTGTAGGTTCCCTTAGCAATCCGAAATGATGTGTCCACCCTGCCGATCAGCTATTATCTTGCTGACCCTAGGAAATCAACGGATTTCCTAGCCCCCAAGCCCACAGACCGATATTCTCCATAGCAGCCTTGTCCTTAGTTCAATAACCATATTGTTCAGTGAGTTTTCCCCCTCCTCATTGGAGTTTTCTCCCTCCTCCATTCCTCGAGTTGTCCCCATCCTCGGAATATTTCACTTCTCCATACAAATCCTCATAGTTCTCCCCCAATAACCTCCCCAACTACTTTGTTAAATCTTCCCTTAAATAGAAATTTTCCTCCTCCATAACTTCCTTGTCACTCCACCGCCCTAGCCTACATGGTTTTGGAAGTATCAATCATTAATGCAACACCATTTTCAAGACAAAGTGATGATTATATATATATTAATTAAACTCCCGAGACAATTTTAAATAATATTAAAATCATAACTTCCTTGTCACTCCACCGCTTAGTCAAGTGTTTTAAATAATATATATTTTGGTGTGACCTTTCAAGATATGAAATGACATAAATATTAAATGTTTGTACCCACATCTCGATTCAAAACTAAATGTTCTAACTCATAATAAATTCTAGTAATCATATCGTATAGTTTATTGTTAAATCGACTTTATGCATTAGTTTATTGTTAATCATATCGTATAGTAATCATATCCCTCGTATCTCCTTCATTTTATTTATTGTTCTATTTTTTCAATTAACATGAAAACAAATCCAATTACTCAATAATTTATTTAAACAAATCTTTTAATTTACTTGGAATGATTCTGTCAATTACTTAAATGAATAATCTATTTAATAAATTATTCAATCCACTATGCTTTATAAAAAGGATTATTATCATTATTATTATTAATTAAATAATAATAATAATAACAATAATAGTAATTAATAATAATAGTAATTAAGTTAATGGTGAATAATGAATAACAATATTCATTTGTTTAGTTGATAAATGATCCAATATCAACATAGTACCTTTGTGTATTGATAAACGAAATACTCTTAATGGTTTGATTAATCATGACCAATAATTAAATAGTACACTCTTCCAGTATTAATGTTTAGCTGTTATACTTCATATTGACTTCATACTGACGTTATACTTCATACTGATGTTATACTTCATATTGACTTCATATATTGGCTTCATACTGACGACACCTTCACTTGAGTATACTTACAATTGAAGAAACTTATTTTAATTGTTCATTACATTGTTTACATACAAAGACTAATTAACTTATTTTACACATTAGCATCTTGATCATATATTACTTAAGTCGTTTACTAACTCCTTAACTCGGTTATCTATGACAACTTATAGCATTGTTAAATCCTTATAAGTATGTTGTAAACAGATACTATCGCACATGTAAAAAATGTGCATGCGTGGTCAGCGTATGCACAGGTCTAACAAGTACTATAAACATACATCATATTTCCTATTATTAACAACTAACTAATAATAATAATACTTCATGCAAATAGAACAAGTATATATTTATCATAACATTACTAAAGCATCATCGGTCATTTTTTCAGTTAACCTTTAAGATTTCATTTCATTATCTTTATGATTACATTTGTTCAATCAATCAAGTACAAGGAAAGCTACCTACTACCACTAAATCAAGATCAAGGAACACCCAACCCTCAACAGTACTAACTAACATATCCTCCCATCCTAACCTACGTCCACATCCTCCCTATCCTTCCTCTGCTAGTACAAAAAGTGGATGCCAACTATACTGACCTGACCACATAGAAGCTGAGAGCGGTAGCATCGGCTAACTAGCAGACCTAGCCTCTCCTAGCAGGCATCCGACCATCGTCATCACAACAACTTGGGGAGCGTGTCTCAGCACGTCCCTCCCACGACCCCGAGTATCATAGAAACATAGGGTGGGAAATACATCCATCCCTCTCAACATACTGGGTCTACACCCTTATCAAATCATACTTTGTTGCTATCAAGATAATTGGTCCATGTCATCGTATCATCAATTTCGGTTGCTAAGGTTTACTGCATGGATAGGTTCTTATCCATATATCAGATCAAGTATCCGGCTATCCCATAGCCCTTGTGTCCTATAGGTTAGTATTCCGCAAAATACACATTTTATAAAAAGCATTTCCATTCGACCACCAATTGATCCATATCATCAACATCATTTTATTTCACGTCACAATTTTATCGCATCACAGGTATGCATGGAATATAACAGTTCTATCAATTTCATCATAGGATGGCATCCACATACAACACCATATATTTCACATTTCATCAATGAAAACGCTAAAACATATATTGTCATCATAAAAGCAATGAATCTCATGATAATCATAACTTAATAACTTCATGAACATAGTAACATCATACTATCGTTGCATCATAGTCATAATGAAAACATAACATAGTAACAACATAAACATGGTAGCAACATATAATCAGGTCGATCGTGTCATAAGTATATTTTACTCACTCTTAGCTGAGTTCAATATATAAAAGAAATAAAGTGCAATATGTCTCACAGATAAATCTATCTAGTCAAAATATGGGGCGTTACATACACCCACCCTTTAGGAAACTTGGTCCCGAAGTTATGGTCAAAATAGCGAGGGAAAATATCGATGCATAGTCTCTACTTTCTTTGAGGTGGAAAAACCCGGGCTATACTTGCCCAAATGGGCCTCCTCTCGTTTAGACATAACGATGTTTACAAAATCTACTCATTTTATCACAAGGGAAGTGTTCTTATATTTTGTTTAATGTAATGTCCCCTCCTACCATACCAGCAGGATAGAGAGGACATTGACGCTCAATCCGGGCAATTAGCCCCAAATCCATTCATTAAACTTATTGAAACAAGGCATGTATATGTGCAGGCTATAGAACACAACGGAAATTAAAGAAATCCTATTGATATCTAACATACATTCAAGCTATTCTGTGACAGCCATTAAATAGAGACCTTTGCAGAAAAATACAAGATCATACGGAAATGCATAAACTTTTAAAAACACAGCGGAAGCAAACTCGTTTAACACATCCACATACATTCATAATATTCATCAAATGATAATTGCCAATTTACACAAGAGAATACTTATCTCAATAAGGTAGTCGCAAGCAACTGGCTATGCAACTGCAACGTTCCACCCAACCATAGGCCAGTGTGCTCCTCAATTCTCTTAGCACCACTGCCACCCCCGATCTGGGCATGATCTCTACAAGGAACCAGGGAACAGCAGACTCACACATAGCCAAGCATACACCAAGATGAGCCAAGCCAATCTGCAATTGGGTTTACCAGGCTGCTAGGACATGGAAGGGAAGAATTGCTAAGCTAGTGAGCTCAACCACAGAGCTATGGGTACCCCTCCCAGATCTATTCAGCTTGGCACTCACAATGCGTACACACCCAATCACAAGGAAGTATTCTCTTCACTGCCACACAGTCGCTCAAGCCATACCTTCCTTTCTAGTGCAATCAGGGTGTGCATAGAAAAGTAGCCAGCCCTCTTGATCTTCTTGAGAGGATAATACCTACACTAGGTTTATCAAGCCCATTCTGTCCACTACCATTCCAGTCTCTTGCTTACAGGTTCAAATCAAACAGGGATGCTCATAACAACAAAACTACACTTGCTGAGTAGGAGAAAAATGTTTCCAAAAGTGGGATGCGTGAGATGGGGTTTCCTGAGCTTCAGTAAAACGTGGGTAGACTCAAAACGAAAATGGCAACTGGGAAAATCGACTGGGAGAGAAACCCATTCCAGAAAAATGCCCCAAGGGCAAAAACGACCTCTCCCTCAGTCCAAAATCGCATCCCTCCTTCCCCAGCTGTTGCACAATCCAAAAATGAGTTCCTGGGCATGGAAAAACGCAGGGTTATGGTGAAAAACGTGAGGATAACTTCCCGTGAGCTCTATCTACCTAAGAGGAAGAACGTTATGCATGAATACTTGCCTTAGGAAGCATTTCGTGGGGGTTTTCTTGCCCAACAAGCAAAAACATGAATTTCCAAGTTGATGGCTTTCCCATGCACAAAATTGGCTGCCATACTTCTTCATTTCCAAGGCATTAACTGCCTTAACCAATTTCTTGGAAGAATTAAATGATTGGGTGCATGAGACAAAATGGGTAGTTGGTGGTTTATGGGTTTCCCCATTGACACATGGATTAATACCATTGGCTCAAGGGTTTGGATAATCCCCCCCCCTTTCCTTGTAGAATCATGCCCTATCTCTTTTGTTGCATTGCATAGCTAGTTGGGGTTTTTCCATTAAAATTCGTATTTACATGATGTCTTATTTACATTGTGCCCATCTAGCACAAGAACCATAGGCATCTATTTTTAATTGTCGATACATGAAATGCTAAATCAATGGTGGGGCCTTGGCCTTGAGCTCCTCACCATGATTAAATTACAATATTTACATCATTTATGATTTAATACAAAGGGGTTCAAAATGGGGACATTACATTTAATGTTTATGTAGGTTGTTGATTTGACGTATTCAAGTTTCATTACTATACTTACCCATAGAATAATTGATATCCTTGTTAAATTATATTGCATTTTTTTTTTTATAAGGTGATTTATAGGAAGACCGTGTCTTCTACATGACTTTTAGTTTGATTCTGAAACGTTGTCACGACTCCTTCATTAGTTCTCACCTCAAGTTAACTTCACTTTGACTTACACCAATTACTATTCAATGAATTATATATTATTACCCGATAATTTTGAGGAGATCTTGACTCACGAGTCTCATGATATGCCCATCCCTATATATGGTTTTAATTTTGACACAAAATTTACCCTATGTGGAATGCAACCAACTTATGCCCACCATGAAATTCAACCTACCAAACCTATACACATACCTTGTAGGATTTGTACTATCTTGCAAGCCTAAGGTATTGTTAATCATTATCTAGCCTATCCTTACAAGGTGAAAACCTGGCTTACTAGCATCAATCGCATAATACTCACTTTAACTCAAATTTCTAGAATTTCGTTATGCGTACTCAACCTACTCCTTTCACTGATTTTGTAAAGACAACCATACTCTTTCGTAATTATTTCCATCGTAAATTCTCTTGGGAAGTATGCTACCGCACCTAGGACACAATCCTATTATAATTTTCATCACAAATGCTCAAATATGCCTACTAGCAAGGGTAATACAAGATGCCCAAAATGTTTTAAATTTTTTTTTTTACTTCCTACAAGGGCCATCATTACAATCTATAGGACTACCATGCAATTCTTACTCTTATAACTATAATTGTTCATATATTCTTTTCTAAATTTATACCTTGCAATATTTATAGTTATACGCCATGCCTTCATTGATATTATCCATGGTGATTTCTAACCACTCCTACATATCTCTAGCTCCCTTACGGATTTCCTCTTGCTAAGCCATCTTAGAAGTTCAATAATGCATCAACCAACCCATGCTCGCCATATCGTTTGCTATAACAATATTGAAATGTCATTTATCCATTCAACATATTTCTACACTAGTTCTTATTATAGGGCTTGAAAGACTTCTTCATTTGTGTACTACTCCTTCTATCACTAACACTAGCTCTTATGGTAATTAAGTGTCGTCTAAACATATTGTATTTTTTTTTTGCATCCTTTACTTATGTTGTATTTACTTGTCACATATATTTACTTATTGATATCATTATCATTTTCAAAACTCTTAGTCCCTTCGATGTTACATGCCTAGGCATTAGATTGCACCATTCCTCCTTAATGTTCTTCAAAATGCATCCTTAGTACCTTTAATGTTTTCATTAGTCGCATATTATCTCACACATAATAATCAAACATATGGCCTCTCTCTCGTCCTATGGAACTTGATATTTAAGGGACATGACCTAGCCTCGTCTTACAGTATCATAGGAAAACAAACATATAGAGCCTCGTATCAAACTTAAATTCAATCTATCGAGAGTCGCCTCCTAACCCTATATCTAATTCAAATTACTTTGCAATTTAACCCTACAAATTCATGAGGTTATTTAACTAATTACTTAGACTTATTGCTAACCCTAGGTTTAAAGGTGAATTTAAATTAATCTTAGCACATAAGTTAGGAATATAGAATTAAAATAAATTATACATTTTAATTTTATAATTCTTTATTTATATTTGAGAGTTTAACATTAAATGTACTCAAAATTTAAACTATATGGACAAATTTAATTAAACAATTTAATTAATATATTAAAAATAATTAATAATATACAAAAAAATGATTTGACTAACCACTAATTAAATTATTTAAATAACCATTTTCATAATCCATTAATTAAATTGTTTAAATCACCATTTTATATTTGAGAGTTTAACTTTAAATGTACTCAAAATTTAAACTATATGGACAAATTTAATTAAACAATTTAATTAATATATTAAAAATAATTAATAATATATAATAAAAAATGATTTGACTAACCATTAATCAAATTGTTTAAATCACCATTTTCATAATCCATAAACAATTTAGAATATATAAATATGTTTAAAAACAATTTCACATAATCAAATTTAAAAGCATATTTGGATAAGGAGTCACTCGGGACAAAGAGTCACTCTGCATGAAGGCCACGCGACCAACATGCAATAAAAAAAAATTATACGACAAAGACCTAAAAGGGTAAACTTTTCTGAGGCTCTCACTTTCCTCACTGAATTTTCCCCACGCGGGCTCTGCAACTCCAAGCAGCCGCTCGGCTAAATTTTCAGGCCTTCACCATAGCCTCCCTCTTTGTTTTCTTTTACAGCTTCACGGTGCTAAGGGGCATTGGAAATGCCTCAATGCTGGGAGGGAGAAGTTTGATAGGGTTTGTAATGGGGATACTGTGTTTTGGAGGGCCCTGGGTTCTGCTTTACAACTCAACTCTGCATTTCAACCTGTTGGTAAGGATTCTCCCTAGGGTTTTCAAATTTTAGTGGGTATATTTTATTTAGTGATTAAATTTTAGTGAGTATATATATATATATATATATATATTCTTCATAGTTTGACTGGTTAAGGGTTTTCCCTTATTACGTTGCTTGGCTGGGTTGTCTCCTAAAACCCAGGCATCCGGTTGTGAGGATTTCTTATGGCAAGATGTGACCCTAGTGCTCCTCCTGGGAAGTATCTATGGTGTTTCTGGTTAAAAACAAGGTGGTCTCCGTCGGTTTATACGGCCTTCGCCTCAGGACCTCTGTGTTTGTTGATTATTTACTTTGAAATGTTCTTTCAGGGATTGGTTGAACCAGTGTAGATTATTTGACAGTTTTCTTTTGATAAGCACTTGTGAAATGGTTGTAGGGACTTATTAAGTAGAATTTAGGGTGGAGTATCTATTGGATTTTAATTCATATTAATTAGTGTTGGATCACTGTAAATTCTAAAATGGAAAATCAGAAATGTTGGTCGTAGAGTAGCTCTATAGTATGACAACAGGTATGAGGGATGAGTATGTGAACCCCATTGCATATGGGACTGTTAGCTGGAGGCGTATCTATTCCTATGATATTGATTTGGAAGAGGCTCTACATAATTTGCAGGAGCACAACCACGAGTTGTCTCTTAGGTGGTGTGCTAATGTTTTCATAACGACTTAAATCCCCGCGAAAGCAAGCCAAACCAACTCTAAGATTGTTTCCTAGGTTCTCCCTTAGAATTTGAATGCTTCTTCAAACAAATTTGAGGGAAGAAAATAGGCTATAACAAAAGTAGTCACCTGGAATGTTTTTTTTAATGGCTCTTCCTGGACGAATGAAGACCTTCCAATGTATTACCGTAACGAAACACGGGGCAAGGCTTACCGGTGGGATAATAGTCCGACTTACTTATATAATATGGGCAAGGAGGAGAAAGCAAGGAACTAGAATGAATAGCGCTGGTCTTGGGCCTATTTTGGTTTAAATTACAGCAGCTTATTTACCGCAGCGTAGTCTTGAACGATCATTAAGTATATGGGGCAACATATAAGTTGTTTTCACGGGCATCAGTGGATTTTGTCTTATTTAATGCTTGGCCTTCGGTGCACCAAACTGTTGCAGAGGTATCCTTACCTCCCTTGTTTCTTATGCTTTCCCAGTTCTGCAGTTATTTTAGTGTTTAGAAGATCCGTCTATTTGGGGAATCATAATCAACATATTGAATTTTGGTTTCTGTCTTTTTATTAACGTGCTGTGCACTATGGTGATTCGTGGACTTGTGCTGAATGACGATAGAGTCTAGGGTTTTGTGAGGTCTGCTGGGAAAATATGTCAAAAGTTCCATCCATCTGTCACGGTGATATTAAATCCACCCTCGCCTCCCCTGCACGAACTTAGGTTTGATGAGTCGAGACAAGTACGATACAATCAACCGTAATTACACAGATATCTATATATGTGACGTTTGAATATCCATCACGATGACAGAACAAATCTGTGAACTCCGCTCTATAAATCTGAGACCTTGGAGTAAGGCTTGCATCCACTGAGTTGCGTTTCTGGTTTTGTTAAAAACCAAAACCATGCCCCTTGTGGGGATCCTGGCTCGACGTTTAATGCTGTGCGTTGGGGAAAGATATTGTAGGGTAGTCAATGCCCAATTTACGAATTTAATTGTTTTCCCTATACGCAAATTGCATGTTTGCTAGTATTTGCTAGTTATATAAAAGAAAATACAGATGTTTCCTCTCAAAACAAATATTTTTCTCGGACAGTTGCATTAATGGTATTCTGCTTTGCGTACAAGCCTGTGTCTAGCTGATTGCTCTTTCCTTTTTTCTTTTTTTCTTTTTTTATTTTAAATTGTATTTGTCTTCTTGTTTACACCTTAGTGCTATTTATTTTCTGGCTTTTGCATTTTTACTTTACAACGATTTGTCTCCTTGTGTTATGACTTCACTCACAGAGAGTAGAGCCCTCCTGGTACGGTAGGTTCGCGGCCTGCATAGCCTCTCTTTTTTTTTTCTCTCGTTTATTTATTTATTTATTTTAGCCTAAGTAAACGTAGTGCATGCTGGGCCATGCAAACAACTGTCAGAAGCTGCATAATCCCTTTTGTTTGGCTTTTCCTTCAAACCATTATCTAGTTTTTTTTTTTTTTTTTTTTATTATTTATCCAGTGGATGAAGATTATGCCAATGGTATTGATTTGCGTATCTTTCTTCTATAAAGATGTTTATTACGCAACTTTAACAAAGTTGCTTTTACATACTCTCTGGCTATTAGGGCTACTTATTCAATTCTATTGATGCTTAAACAACTCTGCATTTTACCCAAAGCTTTTAGCTGTGAGATTCATCCATGGAGTGTCAACTTTCATCTGCTCAAAGTGAAAGTTGGAACACTGCCCCTCTTAATGGATATGCCTTACTGTGTGACCTAATTTATAAAGATTCCCTTGAACATAAGATCTTAAATCAATAATCTTACAATTTTCAAAACATTTGGACTAATTAGGAGGTAATAAATCGGCTTTGAACTTACGTTCTATGCGTAGATATAATTTCTTGACTATAAAAAGAAGTTGTTTAGAAATTGTCTTCTTCCATATCCAAAACAAGTCACATGGACAAATCAACCTGCTGGGTTCTTGTATATGCCAACTTCTAAACTTTTCTTAACAGATCTTAGCACAAGAATCCATAGGTCGACCTCATTGATCAGCCCCCAGAGAGTATGTTCAGGTTGTGAGAACGAAAGTTGCACAGACTTTCACTATATCTATTATTGAATTATAAAAGTCGCAGATGCCTAGAGATTGAAATCTGAAAGCAACATTTTGCTATTTGAATTTATCCGGTGCTTTCAAGATCAGATAAGTAGCAGTTTAAGCGCTTAATTCATAAAGTGATACAGGTTATAAAAAAAATATCTTTCTACTCTTTAATAGAAATCCGAGTTTAAAGCTGTTGTTAGGAATAGACTAAAGCACTAAAAATGTGATTTGTTCGATCCAATGATGACAATTTGCCTCATTCCATAAAAATATTAGGTATATAAGACTCCCATGAAAGAATGTTTTATTCTCTGGAAATAAGCACATATTAATAAGCATATATAAGATAAAGTCGTGGCAGTCTTCATAAAAAATCTCCCACTCTGAGGGGGAACCATCCTGTAAGAACAATAATGGGGAGATCCTGGTTATATAAATTTAACTCATTCAATATTTTTATCTAATATAATAAAAATTTAAAATAATATAATAGCATCTTCAGGTGGTTGCTTACTATACAGCTTATGTGTTTCCCTAATTAAGATAGATTAATGATACGTTGCTGTGGATATGAACAATACTCTTCCCCAGCAAAGGTATGCATGTGCACCTGTGGCTGGAGGGTATACACAACCATGGAACTTTGCCAATCTTAATAATATTTTCATTATTTTGGTTTTAGATCCCGATTTTAATTATATTGCTTCAGATTGTGAAGTTATGCATGTTTGTAAATTTTAGGAAGGCATTGAAAGAAACCCTTGTTATTGATTATATCATGGAATTCCTTCTTTCAGTAATAGGATGAGCCCATCTGTTTTATGTTTAGCTTTGCATGCCACATTTGGAAATTTGTTCTATGTTTATTCCAAATCTCCTTATTTTTCATTCAAGGATTAGGATTTTTTTTTTTCTTGTCATAAAATGTTCTTTTCGTGGAAGGAAGTTCTAAATACTAATGCTAAAACATTGATAAAAGGATCCTTTGATAAGACTATATGCATCTTGCACAATACTGCATCTAGTTTATATGTGCATAGTGATCATAGTATTAGTAAAATATAGAACATAATTTCTACTTGTATTTTTATATTTTTGACCCAGGTTTACTAATGTGATTTGTGTGTTTTGCAGGTAACTTATTGAGTTTCCGGGTGTTAGTGTTCAAATTTTCCACACAACATTTTGTCCTAAGTTCCATGTCATTATGTAGGCTTTAGACTTAGTAAAATTTCAGGATAGTTAGGTGTGTACAGGCCTCTTTAAGGTCCGAGTTTTTGAGCCAGTGGCTCTGATACCAAATGTAGTGCCCAACCATGGCACTGGGTCTCTATTTCGTTTTCATGTAAATACCAAGTTTTTTTTTTGTTTCCTGTAAAAAAATCATCTGTCTATGTTTCCGTTTTCTATATGTTTATATGTCTGTTTTCTATATGTTTATATGTCTCTGCAAAGAAATAAACATAAACTTAAGACTTTTCAACTTAACTCTGTTCATTTAACATACATAATTTGAAAATAAAAGAAAATACATTCTATTTAAGCTAACTCAGTAAAATACCTGGATCCGTAGATTGCAGTAAGATAAGAAGATTTATGTAGTGGATTCTGTAGGTTCCCTTAGCAACCCGAAATGATGTGTCCACCCTGCTGATCAGCTATTATCTTGCTGACCCTAGGAAATCAATGGATTTCCTAGCCCCCGAGCCCACAGACCGATAATCTCCATAGCAGCCTTGTCCTTAGTTCAATAACCATACTGTTCAGTGAGTTTTCCCCCTCCTCATTGGAGTTTTCTCCCTCTTCCATTCCTCGATTTGTCCCCATCCTCGGAATATTTCACTTCTCCATACAAATCCTCACAGTTCTCCCCCAATAACCTCCCCGACTACTTTGTTAAATCTTCCCTTAAATAGAAATTTTCCTCCTCCATAACTTCCTTGTCACTCCACCGCCCTAGCCTACATGGTTTTGGAAATATCAATCATTAATACAACACCATTTTCAAGACAAAGTGATGATTATATATATATATTAATTAAACTCCCGAGACAAATTTAAATAATATTAAAATCATAACTTCCTTGTCACTCCACCGCTTAGTCAAGTGTTTTAAATAATATATATTTTGGTGTGACCTTTCAAGATATGAAATGACATAAATCTTAAATGTTTGTACCCACATCTCGATTCAAAACTAAATGTTCTAACTCGTAATAAATTCTAGTAATCATATCGTATGGTTTATTGTTAAATCGACTTTATGCATTAGTTTATTATTAATCATATCGTATAGTAATCATCATTAGAGAAATTTTGAGGTAAAAAAAGGGCCTTAAAACAAAGAAAATGTACTGTAAAATACAACCAATCACATTCTAGTAGATGACATCATCCCCCTTTGTGAGATGGAATTGCATGAGTTAAGAATGTTTATTTGTCAAATTTTCTATGGTGGATGAAAACACATAGTTAACCAAGGTAGTGGTGTAAGTACTTTTAAGTCATAAAGTAAAGTACTCATAATGATAGTCTTTTCATAAAATAATATTATTGTCATTTTCAACTAAAGTACCCATAATGAATGTCTTTTCACACTTTCACATAAAATAATATTATTGTCATTTTTAAGTGAAGTACTCTTAATTCATAAAGAAAGTCCTTTCACATTTTTTTATAAAATAATATATTATCATTTTTATGTTTTTAATTTTAAATTATATATTCACTCCATTCTATTTAATAACATAATGTCAAACTAATAAATAATAATAATAGATTTAATAAATAATAATAATAATAATAATGCAATGTGGATTATAATAATATTATTGACATTTTACATGTAAATAAATTCTCAATTAAATTACATTATTAAATTCATGAGAAAAGTACTAAATATAAAAAGTCAACATAAAATTAAAAAAAAACTCTTAAAAATGTTTTTTATTATTTAATTTCATTTGCAAGTTCAAGACAAATAAATGTTAAAGGACAATACATTTTTGGGAATTTACAATGAATCTTAGTCACATCAATGTAGTCTTATTTTATTAATTTTATTTCTAGTGAATTTTGAAAAGTAACTCAACCATGGTTATTTATATTGTGCATAGAAAATAGTGTGGGAGGTGACTTGTCATATATACCTACCCCATAAAACCCCCAATTCATAATATTTTAATATATCTCATATTTTTGTAGTACATCTCTTAGGAGGCCCTTTTTTGACCTCAAAATCTCTCTAATGATCCCTCGTATCTCCTTCATTTTATTTATTGTTCTATTTTTTCAATTAACATGAAAACAAATCCAATTACTCAATAATTTATTTAAACAAATCTTTTAATTTACTTGGAATGATTCTGTCAATTACTTAAATGAATAATCTATTTAATAAATTATTCAATCCACTATGCTTTATAAAAAGGATTATTATCATTATTATTATTAAATAAATAATAATAATAATAACAATAATAGTAATTAAGTTAATCGTGAATAATGAATAACAATATTCATTTGTTTAGTTGATAAATGATCCAATATCAACATAGTACCAAGTTGTGTATTGATAAACGAAATACTCTTAATGGTTTGATTAATCATGACCAATAATTAAATAGTACACTCTTCCAGTATTAATGTTTAGCTGTTATACTTCATATTGACTTCATACTGGCATTATACTTCATACTGATGTTATACTTCATATTGAGTTCATATATTGGCTTCAAACTGACGACACCTTCACTTGAGTATACTTACAATTGAAGAAACTTATTTTAATTGTGCATTACATTGTTTACATACAAAGACTAATTAACTTATTTTACACATTAGCATCTTGATCATATATTACTTAAGTCGTTTACTAACTCCTTAACTCGGTTATCTATGACAACTTATAGCATTGTTAAATCCTTATAAGTATGTTGTAAACAGATACTATCACACATGTACAAAATGTGCATGCGTGGCTAGCGTATGCACAGGTCTAACAAGTACTATAAACATACATCATATTTCCTATGCTTAACAACTAACTAATACTAATAATACTTCATGCAAACAGAACAAGTAAATATTTATCATAACATTACTAAAACATCATCGGTCATTTTTTCAGTTAACCTTTAAGATTTCATTTCATTATCTTTATGATTACATTTGTTCAATCAATCAAGTACAAGGACAGCTACCTACTAGCACTCACTCAAGATCAAGGAATACCCAACCCTCAACAGTACTAACTAACATATCCTCCCATCCTAACCTACGCCCACATCCTCCCTATCCTTCCTCTGCTAGTACAAAAAGTGGATGCCAACTATACTGACCTGACCACATAGAACCTGAGAGCGGTAGCGTTGGCTAACTAGTGGACCTAGCCTCTCCTAGCAGGCATCTGACCATCATCATCACAACAACTTGGGGAGCGTATCTCAGCACGGCCCTCCCACGACCCCGGGTATCATAGAAACATAGGGTGGGAAATACATCCATCCCTCTCAACATACTGGGTCTACACCCTTATCAAATCATACTTTCCTGCTATCAAGATTATCGGTCCATGTCATCATATCATCAATTTCGGTTGCTAAGGTTTACTGCATGGATAGGTTCTTATTCGTATATCAGATCAAGTATCCATCTATCCCATAGCGCTTGTGTCCTGTAGGTTAGTATTCCGCAAAAAAAACATTTTATAACAAGCATTTCCATTCAACCACCAATTGATCCATATCATCAACATCATTTTATTTCACGTCACAATTTTATCGCATCACATGTATGCATGGAATATAACAGTTCTATCAATTTCATCATAGGATGGCATCCACGTACAACACCATATATTTCACATTTCATCAATGAAAATGCTAAAACATATATTGTCATCATAAAAGAAATGAATCTCATGATAATCATAACTTAATAACTGCATGAACATAGTAACATCATAATATCGTTGCATCATAGTCATAATGAAAACATAACATAGTAACAACATAAACATGGTAGCAACATATAATCGGGTCGATCGTGTCATAAGTATATTTTACTCACTCTTAGCTGAGTTCAATAGATAAAAGAAATAAAGTGCAATATGTCTCATGGATAAATCTATCTAGTCGAAATATGCGGCGTTACACATAAACATTGTATGAATTGTTATATTAACCACACAATATTTATTGTTCTGCAAATAAAATCTCGTTTCTTGATTTGTTAAAAGATTACAACCCTCGTTGATTAAAGCATGGATGGTATGTTGAGATGGATGGACCAGATAATTTGTACCCAGATTTATAGCTATTCTGCTTGCATGAGGAAGGAATTTCGACTCAACCTGGAATATTGACATCTGTAGATCCCATTTCTAACGATTTATTACGTGTTCAAGTTGAAGTGATCAAGGGATGTCAGTGTCTCCTTCTATGGATTGATCTTAAGGTTTGTAATTATCAACCATATCTAATGAAAAGTGGTGCTAATTCAGATTTGGTTTCCTATGCGAAGCAAGGGTGGGTTTTTCCCTCATTTAATGATTGTGATCAATCTGGAATAAATACCATGTCATCTTTGAAGAAAGTAATTTTGTTGGTATGGAAGAAAATAATGTTGGCTATGAAAACCTCATTTTTATTGTATTACATGAACATTGAAAGAAAGTTGACAAATGTTGAACACTACAAAATTCTAATGTACCTTAGAAGATCATTTCTCAACCATATTGAAAACAATGTGACCAAATCTTCCTTCAAACCAGTCAAAGGAAATCCTTCTAAAGTGATGTTGCGGAACGCAACTAACAGATTTGAAAGCTTAAAATAAGTTCAACAAGAACAGATCAAATAATTGTTATTCAATGAGAATGTTTTTTCTATTGATGTAACAAGATGTGTTATTGTGCCTCCGCATCTACAATATCGAAAAGATGATGATGATGTCGTGGCAACGATAGTTTATACCTCGTCTCAACTTTTACAACAACATTAAGATATGTTATTCGATTTACTTTCGATAAGGAGACCAAGGAGGGATTTATTCCTAGAAATGAAGAGGAAATTACTTTTCCTTCAATAAATTTCTATATATTAGATGGGAAACATATTATTTCAGCACATAAAATAATCACTGAAACTGATAAATATCAAACATTCCATTCAATGTATCTTCATCGAACAACTCGTCTTCTACATAAATATGTTCCTCAAAACATTATTAGTAAATTATGCAAATAGAAAAAATTATCAAACATGTAATTTGAAGACATTCACTTCATTTCTCAAGTTGTAAAAGCAATGGATAAATGGATATCCCATGGTAGGCCATCCCGCTCAGGAAAGGGAAACGCTTTCAGTGATGATTAGCAGGTATAAAGTTTTTCTTCTTAGCAATCAAAGTCCATAAATTGATGCCTGTGTTCTGAAATTACTAAATTAAATATTATCTTTAATTTAATATGTTTGTGGATTTTCGAAGGTGAATGTATGGATATCTTTGTTTTTTAAACAAAGGACACCCTTAAAGACAAGATGAAGGATGATTTTAAGAACCCCCCCAAAATTTATATGTATAAAAAATGGGTTAATCTCCCCGATACATGTTAGTTTTTCAGAATTTACTTCAATTTGATCTAGGATCTTAACTGAGAGAACAACATGTACAACATATCAATCATGGACACAATAATGCAAGCACACAAGAGACACAGAGTTTACTTGGGGAAAACCATAAAGGTGAAAAACCCCAATAACTTCCTGAGAGATAGATAGAGCAATGATACGACCCAAGCATACGAGATAGACATATCCTAGCAGCAGCTTCTCCTCCTCCATGAGCGCGCCACTCTCCAAAGAGTGTGTGAGAGAATAGAATGATGAAATAGAGTGCCTCTCGCACTTTATTTATACTTGACTTGACTTGCCTAATAACCTTTACTAGGTCGGCCTTAACTTAACCACATAACATAATGCTGACTGGGCCGACCCCCAATAGGGTGGTATAATAACCCTTTGACCCACATGACTTATATAGGGCCGACCCCAACAAGGTGGTCTAATAACCCATCAAGTATAAGTTACGACACTTACAATATAAATGACAACACTTCCGTATAGAGGAATAATAACATCTCTATAGGAATACAATATACATATATGTGAAATACATTCCGAAGTTACATATACATCAACAATCCCTCTTAACTAGGAAGGTATTTCTCGACACAGGTATTCTAGCACAAGTCTTCTTCTTTGGATCATCGTCACTGGATAATCGTCATTGTCATTGCTACTGCTATCTCAATCAATCTCTGAATCTACTCGTCATAGGAAGTTCTACAGAGCCAGTCCTTTTTCATACTAGATGTAGGCCCACCATTTGCAGTTCTTCATCATCACTGGCCATACTGTGGAATCCTCAGTACTTATTACGTGCATCACAAAACCTCACAAGAGCAACCTAGGACTAATTACGGGCACACAGAAAAACCTATCGGATCTCCCAGGGAGCTATTACATGTGACTGTCACAAAACCTTAAAAGAGTCTCTTGACTAGCAAGAACCCTAAAGAGCATGTGAGGCATTTTTCATCCTGTCCAGATCTTCAGGACTTATTACATATGACCCCCATCACAAAACCTTAAAAGAGTGTCTTGTCAAGCAAGAACCCTAAAGATCATTTGACACCTTTTTCATCATGTCCAGATCTCTAGGACTTATTACATGTGGTCATGGAAATGCCTCGAAAGAGCATTTGAGGCCTTTTTCATCCTGTCCAGATCTCCCAGGTCTACTTACATGCCATAGGACAAAACCTCGAAAGAGCGTTTGCCAGATCTCCTAGGGAGCTATTATATGCTAGCGGCAAAACCTAGCAAGAGAATCTGCAAACCTTCCAGGGCGCTATTATATGTCCTCCCAAAGAAAAACCTCGAAATATCATTTTCCAGATCTCCCAGGGAGCTATTATATGCTAGCGGAAAAACCTAGCAAGAGAATCTGCAAACCTCCCAGGGCGCTATTATATGCTTATCTGCACAACCTGTCCATGGCCACAGAGTATCAACCTGATACTCACCATACATCATCTTGATGTACACATGATCATCCTTATCATCATCACTGCATTGTCCTGACACATATCATTTGGAGCAACATCCTGAAGCTCATTATCCATGATCATCCTGGTCATACAATGCATCCACCTGATGCATACATAGTATTTTCCTGATACATATATTCATACATGATCTACCTGATCATACAATGTATCCACCTGATACATATACAAATACATGATCCACCTGATCATACCTAATACATATCAACATACAATGTATCCACCCGATACATATACAAATACATACACATGATCCAACTGATCATATCCAACATCCAACGTGATGCATACATACATAAATGATCCAACTGATCATATCCAGCATCCAACATGATGCATACATACATAAATGATCCAACTGATCATATCAAGCATCCAACATGATGCATATACATATACAGAGCAGTAACTGGAGCATCGTCCTGATGCTCATCATCGAGCGCTTACATCCACAACCATGTGAAGGATCCTCCTTCCAACATGCTTGGAATGGCTTCAGCAAATGTTTCCATCACTTCTTCCTCGAAGTGTCATCGATCTGAAGAACACCAAGCCTCTCTCTGAAGTAATCGAACTTCACTCTAGCTAGTGGCTTCGTCAGCACATCTGCAATCTGCTCATCCATCGCAACATACAAAAGCTTCACTTCTCCTCTCTGCACCATATCCCTGATATAGCGATATTTGATCTCTATGTGTTTCGACCTTTCGTGGAACATCGGGTTCTCAGATAGCTTCACACAACTCTGGTTGTCACAACATATACTAGTAGCCTCCAACGGGAGATCAAATAACTCAGACAGTAGCTTCCTAAGCCATATTGCCTAACAACTAGCCGAACAAGCTACAACATACTCTTCCTCGGCTGTACTCAGTGCTACACAGGACTGCTTCCTGCTAAACCAAGAGATCACACCTGATCCCATACTGAAGCAGCACCCAGAAGTGCTCTTCCTATTTGCAGCACTACCTGCCCCATCTGAATCAACATAACCCTGCAGGTTAAACTTTTTATTCGCATCATACTTGAGCCCATAATCAATTGTACCCTTCAGGTACCTCAGAATATGGTTTACATCAACCAGGTGAACACTCCTTGGATCCGTCAGAAACTAGCTCAATGTGTTCACCGCAAAGTAAATATCTAGTCTGGTTTTCATGTGGTACATCAAGGACCCAATCATTTGACGATACATAGTGACATCAACCGGCTCAGATGAAGCATCGCACAGAAGCTTTAGGTTTGATGGCATAGGTGTGGCCATTGCCTTGCATTCCATCATCCCGAACCTCTTCAGAATCTCTACTGCATACTTCCCTTGTCTAAGGAAGATTCCATCTGCACTTTGCCACACCTCCATACCTAGAAAATAGTGCATCATCCCCAAGTCCTTCATCTCGAATTCAGCAACAAGCTTCCTCTTCGTGTCGGCAATCAATCTATCATCACCTGTAACAAACAGGTCATCCACATACCAAAGTAGTATCACTGGATTTCCTTCATCAACCTTGTAGTAAAGGTTGGAATCCGCTTTAGTCTTGGTAAAGCTCAAACTGGATAGAAAGCTGTCTATCCTACCATACGAAGTTCTGCACATATATGACTTCCCATCATGTGTCTCAAAACGAAGTGGCTTCTCCACATACACTTCCTCTTTGACTACACCATTCAGGAAGGTTGTCTTGAAATCCATTTGGTGTATATTCCACTTCATCACTGTAGCTAGTGTAAGTACTGATCTGATGGAAGTGGATCTGGCTATAGGAGCAAAAGTCTCTATGCTGCCACCTGCAGCATGCTTTATCTTATATATCCATTTGGAAGTCACAACAAACTTCCCTTCAAGTCTTGGGACTGCATCCCAAACATCATTCTTCATGATCGACTGGTACTCCTCGATCATGGCATTCTTCCCGAATCCTGGGAACTTCAATATATTCAATATCTTCAATAGATAACTTTGTTGTTGAAACAAATGTTGTAGTCCTTCTTTTGTAGGTGATGGTATACGATCTTTCCTACAAAACAAGTTAAATGGCATGATTAGAAACATCTCATAGTTTTCAGAACAAATTCTTACATCTGAAGAAATATGTCATACAGTCATGCAATTATTTTTAGCCATTTCTTCAATACAACATTTATCCATATCTTGTAACTTTCTAGATGCCTTCCAATCTCTACCAGAACATTGTTAAGATTTTTCACTACTCCCAATGTAATGCCCATATTTTGATTCGGCATATTTATTAGTTAGACACACCATACTTTATTTCTTATATATATTTTGTCGAACTCAGCTCGACTGAGTAAACTATATTGGACCTCATTATATGATGTTACTCTGTCTTATGATTTCACCATGATTATGATGTTACTATGTTATGCAGTTATGATGTCATGATTATCATATGATTTCCTTATTTTACGATTGCAGTATATGTTTATATGTTTTCCTTAATGAAATGTGAAATATATGATTCGGTACGTGGATACCATCTTCTTATATGAATTGCTGAAATGTTATATGTCATACGCATCTATGATGAGCTAAAAGGTTACATGAAATAAAATGATAACATGGATCAATTGGAGATCAATGGAAAATGCTTTCTATAAATTGTATTTTGCAAAACACTAACCTACAGGACACAGGGGCTATGGGATAGCCAGTTACTTGATCTGATATATATTGGAAAGGAAAAACATGTTCATACAGCAAACCTTAGCAGCCAAAATGAGGATACAATAACACAAACTGATAATCTCGATAGCAGCAAGTATGAGTTGATAAGGGCGTAGGCCCAGTATGTTGAGAGGGATGGATGTGTTTCCCACCCTATGGTTCCATGAGACCCGAGGTCGTGGGAGGGCCATGCTGAGACACGCTCCCCATGTTGTTGTGATGACGATTGTCGGATGCCTGCTAGGGGAGGATAGGTCCGTTGTTCAGCCGACGCTATCGCTCTCAAGTTCTATGTGGTCAGATCGGTGAGTTCGACATCCACTGTTGTACTAGCAGAGGAAGGATAGGGAGGATGCTGGACGTAGGTTATGACGGGAGGATGTGTTAGTTAGTACTGTTGGGGGTTTAGTATTCCTTGAGTTCGAGTTAGTGGAAGTAGGCACCCTCCTTGTACATGATTGATTAAACTAATGTAAAGATAAAGAGAATGATGTTAAATCGTAAAGGGTTAACTGTTAAATAACCGAGGATGTTAAAGTAATTATACTATATATTATGCTTGCTCTTCTGCATGGGGGTAGATACTATTATTAGTTAGCAAGTATGCATAGGCGGAATGGGGTTTGTTTATAGTACATATCCGACATGTGCATACACTGTCCATGCATGCACACCTTGTACGTGTACAATATTACTGGTGTATAACATACTCGTCATGCTTGAATAGTAGTATAAATGTCATAGATAACTCAGTTAAGGATACATCGATCAACTTAGGTAATGAATGGTTAGGTTGTCGATGTGTAAATAAGTGAATTAGTAATTATATGAAAACATTGTAATAATAAGACAAGTGTCGTCAGTTAACATTGTCATAGGAGAACTGTTGTGAATAGGGTAATGATAGTGTCTAATTAATTAGTAAAATTGTTTAAGCCCTCACAAGTGCTTTGTTTATAAGAACAAGGATGCTATGTTGATGATAGGGTACTCATGTGATAAACAAATAATTAAGAATACTATGATTAATTCACCTTTTATTATTGTTAAATGGCGATTTAATTATTATTATTAATTAATAAATGGTGATCTAATTATTATTATTACTTAATTAATAATATTCCAGCAACATTTATATATCCCTATCGTAACAATTGCAATATAAGTAAGATTTAAAATACTGATTTATAAATTAATATTGTGTGATTATTTCCATTTCAAAAGTTAGCCATAATAGGATAATCATTTCTTGGAATGAACGTGATGTGATGGAAAATGGTTATTTAATTATTCAATGTTAATCTTGGAATTTAAACCTCAAGCTAAGTAGTCTTGACGGATAAGGTGGACCATTAAGACACATCATGTCCAAGTTAAAAAGGGGCAACTAATTATATAATATTTTATTAATTACATTAATAACATTAAATACCAAGGATAGCGAATAGACTTGTATTTAATGAAGCTTGTCCCGAATGGATAACCCTTGGGTGATAATCCCCACCGTAATAAATACTTACGACCGTCAATCCAAAACCAACTAATTTTTCCATGAGAGTAATTAATTATACATTTTTATAAAGAACCGTGTATGAATGAACTGGTGATAGGAGTAAATGTTGAGGGGCTCGAGAGGGTGATTTTGGGGCGGTGGAGTAAGCCCAAGATATTCTCGAGGAAGGGAAATTATATAGAGGGGGAGAGCTTGGAGAAAGGGGAGTTTTTTTTTATGGGGGAAGAAAAGAAGTTTGGAGAAGAGAAGTTTGGAGAACAGAAAGATTTTGGAGAACAAAAGGAAAGACTGCTCTCGGGATTATCAGATTGTGGGCTCGGGGGCTTGGAAATCCTTTGATTTCCAAGGGCCAGCAAGATAATAGCTGGTCGGTAGGGTGGACACTTCAGTTTGGCTGTCTAAGGGGTTATACAACCTGCTACAACTTACGGTTAGCATCAGCATCAGGTAATTTCCGTTATTGACTACTATGCTAAAACTTACTGTAAACATGCATAACTTGCTATTTACTGATTTACTGCTATTTACTGATTTACTGAGTTGTGAAACATATTCTTATGCTAGAACATGATTGTTGAAAAGGAAATATTGATATGTTTGTCTATTTTAAATTTCGAATGTAATGTTGAAAAAAAACACGACAGAACACTAAATATTATTTAGGCACATAGTAATTTTTAGAAATTTACTCCCATACACTTGGTAAAGTTTAATAAGTAGAAAATTAACTGAGAAATATTACATAGTGCTCTGCTGTAAAAACCAGAGCACTACAGATGGTATCAGAGCCTAAGGCTCAGACACTTTTGGACCTTTTGGGCCTGCACACGCCTAAACCATTGTGAGGATTCAAGATATTAAAACCTACAAGAACTTAGGACATAAACCTGGATAGAATTGAGGTATGAACAGCACCAAACTTTAGCCTCTTTTACCTGCACGACCACAAATTGGAACACCATTAGAAAATCTGGATATGTTAGAAAACGACATGTGTTTGTATTTCAAAATAGATACACATTGGAAAAATATTTAGAAATAAAAATAAATAGAGCAAATATATTTTGAAATAAAAATAACACGAGCGAGCAGTATTTTTATTATTATTATTATCATAGTACAGCTTGTGTTAAAATTAATAACTAACCGAGCAAATTAGAAGTGATAAATTTCTGTAAAAATTTGTGCAAATGAAAAATCAAGGAGCCTAAATATTTAGATAGCAAGAAATCTAAGACAGAAAATCTACAGCTAAAAAAAAAAAAAAAAAAAAAATGCTGATATATTTTTTTTAAAAATATAGGGTTTTATGCTGATATTTTAAACTAACCTAAATAAGTTTAAGGGCTATCCAAATATATATATATATACTACATAGTTGAAGGAATATATATATACATATAATTATATTTTCATTCTTTTATAACTATTGCTGCACACGCAAAAGAATAGTATGATTTGACCAAAATAAATAAAACAGTTATATATATATATATATATATATATATATTATGAAAACAAAAAAAAAATGGTTGAAACAGAAAGTAGGCTGTATGATTGAATCTGAAGTCTCTTTTTGAGAATTTATTTTGCTCCGTTAGAGAGAGATTTAAAGACTATATCCGAAGGCTGATTTACTTACCTTTATGTTTTCCATCGCTCCCTATATTACCAGCATTTTATTTATGTAAAAGCCAATATGACAAAAATGTTCAACATAGAACGACAAATTCTTTGGAAGGATCGTACAAACAGTAACAACTATATAAACCCAGTCAAGTTCCATATTTTCACGATTTTAGAATTTATCCTTCACTCTGTATCTTAAACATTAGGAATAAAAGCTAAATCATTTCAACACTCTGGCATTGAAGATGGCAGCTTGAAGGAGATACTCTAATTGCTGCTATTCTAATTGACAATACATATGATAATCCTAATGGTTTAAAGTGTTACTTCCTTTGAATACCGTAGGTTTTTGCTGGAAAACGTTCTCTACAATTGTGAAATATGGACCGAATGCTGTATATTAATGATATTATATATATATATATATATGAATCGAAATTTTAAAATAACAATATTATAGTGTTAATCTAGGATCTATGGTTTCTGTAGGAAATACAGAGTAAAATATAGCAAGCTTAATGAAAGGAAACTATTAAAGCTAAATATTAGATCTAGAAAGAAAAAAAAAAGGGGACAGGACAACAGGCCAGCATCCTAATTTCTAAGCAAGCACATAATGAAATTGAAGCCAAAATATAACCAGCTCAGCATCTAAGAAAGAAGGCCACATTCAAGTGTAATACTTGTGATTCATTACCAGGAAAAAAATAAAAGAAGAAAAGGGAAAATCGTTTGAGGCATTCGATTTTGAAGTCTTACACTGATGGATTAGAAAATACTGCCGTGAATTTGTTTATACTGTAAAACTCTTCTGAAGCTTTTGAATTGCATTGTACATTTTGCGCCGAGAACCGACCGCATTGATACCCATATCTCTAAGATCATCCAGCGTCAGCAATGGCAATACTTCATTGTCCACCGTTTATGAGCTTACCTACAAAAAAAATAATAAATATATATTGGGCCAAGCCCTGGTGCTCAGCAACAAGAGCTTCCCAAGCGAACGAGAGCCAGGAGTCACTAGGACCCACGGATTCGACACAACAGTACCCACCACCAAACTGCAAGCGCCAAGCTCACCCCAAGTGCACTCTCTCTTTTGTGCCCAGCCTTACCCACATGCCCTTAAAATATTAGACCTGGACGTAAACGGTTGGGGATAAAAATCATAGTACCCTTCCATTGGGAATAAAATCGTCAGCGCAGGACACTGACTCGACTCCATTGTATACGTTTATATGAACCAAGCTGTTCTGTCCTCCGAGCTGAGCACAACCAACCATGATACAAATGTATTTGGGTTATATGCACGAGCTGGAACGGACCTTATTGAACGGACCCTACACTCCTCCCGAGCGCCCAGCTCACACCGTCTTCTTTTGTTCACTGGGTCCAGCCCTACCAGGCCCAGCCCTAGCTCGCAAACACCAGGAGCGCGCCATGTAAAAGGGTGATACACGCCCAGCGCCGACAGCGTAACTCTTTTAAAGGAATTTTGGGCCTAGCCCAAGCTCGATACCACGAGCATTACCATCAGCCAGCTGCCAAGTCCAAGAGGGTCACATACACGCTAGCCAAGCACCAAAGCTCACCCAAAGCTCACCCATGTGCATATTGGGCCTAACCCATGCGCTCGGCACCGAGAGTGTTTCCAGACAGCCATTTGCCATGTCGAATGGAGACTACCGAGAACCACCACACTATAAGCGCCAAGCTTACTAGTTTCCAGCGAACCAGCGGCTGAGCCCAAACGGCCCACGCACTTCTGTCAAGCATCAAGCTCACACAAGACCACAAGACCAGCCGAGTCGAAGATGGGCCACGCATGCACAAAAAGGAGAGAGAAAAATGAAGAGACACCCAAAAACCGCCTTCTTCTTGCTTAATTCTGAATGCCCGAATTGTGTGGTATAAGAACAAGAAGGCAATTCTTCAATTGTGCAGGCAGCTGCATGCTTTCCCTACAATGTAGCCGAAATGGCTTGTAATGAGTTCACAGGCGAGCGTCTGAGCGTGCCGAGCAACCATTTTTAGCCTGCTCGAGCTTAATGTTTTCTGAAAATCACGCTGGTATTTTTCCCGCTGGGCCAGCCTCGCGAGTGCTTCTACCATAGCAGATGGGAGTTGCAGAGCTAAAACTCCACGAGAGAGGGTGAAAATGGCCGCGTCTTGCGGATTGACACTATTTAGGGTTTCCCCCTCTTTCGCATGGCGGTGGGGTGCGTGGAGAGACCACGTGCCTTCATGCTTCTTCTCATGGCAGTAGGAGGACGCGTGGGTCTCATGCAAGGGCGCGACGGGCCCATGGGAATTTTAGGGGTAGGTTATTATTATTGGAACAAATTAAAATTATCTAAATTTTGTAATTGATTAAAATTGTTAAAAATTTAAATTAATTATTATAATTCAATGTGGTCAATTATTCGAAACTTTAAATGATTTAAAGTTATATCTTTTTGTTTGTTGAAATTAAATTTGGTTAAATTTATTAGCACAATTATCAATTAATTAAAATTTAACAAAAACCATAATTCCGCTTTAGTGATTATTACATGAATTAGAATTGGAATTAAAAATTAATCTGAATTATGGTTTAATTAATTATGGGTTACATCTCATGTTAGGATTAGTAAAATTCTAATTATTTATTTGATTTTTATAAAAAAAAAAAAATAAATAAATAAAAAAAATTTGCCAAGATTTCAACTCCTAGTCGAAGGGATGAGAGAGACCCGAAATCTCAAAACAAGACACCGTTAAGATCAGCATGACGAGCTGAACACCATGACAAAAATTGTTTAGTAAAAACGACTATAGATTTTATTGCGCTAATCCTCACAATTTGTTACCTCATGATGCAAGTTATTTCTTATGCATAAGTATAAGTGTATGAATACTTACATTTTAGTTCCGCCTATATCTGATTGAACAACTAAGGATATGATTTTATTGCAAAACCACAGGAACTATCATGGTAACAACACGTAGAGGTCGAGGTCGGGGTCAAGGTCGACCACCGTCACCGCCACCTCCGCCACCGTCGTCGCCGCCAACCCCGCCACAACCAACCTCAACACCTGAAATGCAAATCATAATGAGGTCTTTGGAGGCTATTATGACCACGATGAACAGGCAGTCGGAAAGGGCCGCCGAGGTGGAAACCACTCAAGTGAGTCGAGAGAACTCTGAAAGGGCACATGGCCCAAGACTGGAACCGCTTCAGGACATATCGAGGGAGTTACAAAAGATAAAAGTTCCAGAGTTTTCAGGAGGACGACTCGGTAAGCATGCAGAGGCATGGCTGGAAGGCATGAAGAGATGCTTCGCATTGAATGAGTACACATCTAATTCCAAGGCTAGGATGGCCGTCTTTCAGCTTAAAGGTGATGCTTTGAATTAGTGGTCAGACCTCGAGAAACAGTTGCACCTTACTCCTCTTACAACTTCTTGGGAACTGTTCGAGGAGAGGTTCCACATGAAGTATTTGCCAAATTATTACAAGGAAGAACAGGCAGGTGCACTCCATGCCTTAGTACAGGGAGACAAGACAGTGGAGGAGTATGAATCTCGGTTTATGGAACTGGTAAAATATGTTCCTTACCTAGATGCAGATGATTGTCAGGTAGAGCGTTTTGTTTATGGACTTAACTACAAGATTAGAGCTGCTGTGCGGATGTGGAAGCCAACTTCAGTTGCCATGTTGGTTGAGTATGCTCGTTATGCAGCTGATATGTCAGATGGAAAAGGGGGCAGTAAGTTGACAGGAACCAATCAGTATGTTTCAGGGAAGGCATCACGTCCTTACTTCAGGGGAGGACAATCTAGACCTCCTCCTTATGGTAACCGGTTCACACCGAGGGGTAATACTTCAGTTAACTCAATCTCGCAGGCATCGTCCGCAACCCACCAAAGCCAGGGACGTACACAGGGAAGTTCCTATAGAGGAGCAAGGGGTTTTAGAGGAACCAGGGGAAGGAACTCATCTCAGAGGATTCCTTCGAGCAACAGGCAAGCCCCTCCCAATCTCTCTTGTTGGGGATGCGGAGGTCCTCATTTCCAGCGAGACTGTCCCAAGGGTTAGTCAAGCAGCAGGCACAGGGAAGGAAAGGCACCCATGGATAGTTCGGGTAACAGTCATCGGATTCATGCAGCGGTTCATAACCACCAAGCAGAACATCAGTCTACCGTAGTAGAATCCACTGGTAATGTAAACAATGTCAAACTTAAAATTTTGTTTGATCCAGGAGCAACTGATAGTTTTATTTCACCATTTGCATTAGATAAATGTGGGTTGGCAGCCTACGAGCACGGTGATTTCAAACTGGTTGAAATGGCTTCCGGAGCTAAGCAACCAGTAGGTCTTAAAGTGACAGGTTGTGAGGTTGACTTAGGAGTGTGCACCACTAAGTTGGATGCTTATGTCACCAATTTG
Organism: Larix kaempferi; assembly: GCA_027924585.1. NCBI lineage: Eukaryota > Viridiplantae > Streptophyta > Pinopsida > Pinales > Pinaceae > Larix > Larix kaempferi. The sequence continues at coordinate 16,706,299 of BSBM01000286.1, read as the reverse complement.
GGGACTTATGACCTCATTATTGGCATGGATTGGTTAGAAGGCCATAGAGCTTTCTTAGACTGCTATGTGAAGAAGGTGTTGTGCCTCGATGACGAGGGAAGGACAATTCAAATCCAAGGCTTGAAGAGGAAGGTATCCCTCCGTTTCATCTCTATGGTGAAAGATAAGCGGTGCCTAAGACAAGGATGCCAGTTGTTCGTAGTGGAGGCCGTGAGCGATAGTAAAGGACCTTCCTTGAATTCTTACCCAGTACTCTCCGAGTTCAAGGATGTCTTTCCGAAGGAATTGCCAGGACTACCTCCAGAAAGAGAGCTCGATTTCACAATCGAACTAAAACCTGGTGCAGAACCTATCTCAAAAACTCCTTATAGAATGACAACTCCAGAGCTCCGTGAGTTACAGATCCAGTTAAAAGAATTGCTAGATTTGGGACTGATTAGACCTAGTATCTCACCGTGGGGAGCACCAGTGATCTTCGTTAAGAAGAAGGATGGATCTCTGCGACTGTGCATAGATTACAGAGATTTGAACAAGGCCACAGTGAAGAACAGGTATCCCATACCAAGAATTGATGACCTCTTTGATCAAATGAAAGGTGCGTCAGTCTTCTCAAAGATTGATTTACGATCAGGGTATCACCAGTTGAGGATCAAGGAAGGCGACATTCCTAAGACTGCCTTTCGAACTCGATTTGGGCATTACGAGTTTGTAGTGGTACCATTTGGTTTGACCAATGCTCCAGCTGTATTCATGAGCCTCATGAATGGTGTCTTCCGAAAATACTTGGACCACTTTGTTCAGGTCTTCTTAGATGATATTCTTATCTATTCTAAAAGTGAGAAGGAGCATGAGGAACACTTGCGGTTAGTCTTGACATGCTTAAGGGAACATAAACTTTATGGTAAACTATCAAAGTGTTCCTTCTTCCAAAAAGAGATTCACTACTTGGGGCACATCATCTCAGGTGAAGGGATCTCTGTAGACCCAGAAAAGGTAAAGGCCATTGAAGATTGGCCAATTCCAAGGAATGCTCATGAGGTGCGCAGCTTCATGGGGTTAGCAGGCTATTACCGGAGGTTTGTGGAAGGATTTTCTAAAATTGCAAAACCTATTACCACCTTGCAACGCAAGGGAATCCAGTATGAATGGACCAATGAATGCAATGCCGCTTTTACAGAATTAAAAAGATTGTTGACAAGTGCACTGATCTTGCGGGTACCAGACATGGATAAAGATTTCATGGTATGCACCGATGCCTCGAAGCAAGGATTAGGAGCGGTGTTGATGCAGGAAGGTGGGGTAATAGCTTATGCCTCTCGAAAGTTGAAACCTCATGAGGAGCAGTATGCCACGCATGATCTAGAATTGGCAGCAGTAATGTTGGCACTAAAATTATGGAGGCACTACCTAGTTGGTAGAAGCTTCACCCTTAAAACAGACCATCAGAGCTTGCAATACATCTTTACCCAAAGGGATTTGAATGCTAGGCAAAGGCGATGGAGTGAGTTCATGAGTGAGTATGACTTTGGTATCTCTTACATCAAAGGAAAGGAGAATGTGGTGGCCGACGCTCTAAGCCGAAGGCCGAGACTTTTCTCCTTAATTCCCTTAAAGGTTGACTTGAGGGAAAGGGTACTAGGACAACTATTGGGCGATAGTTGGTATCTAAAAGTAACCTCAGCTATTCAGAATGGAAAGGAACATGAATTGAAGTATGATGGGTACCATCTTGAGGAAGATGGATTGTTGCGGTATCAGGGAAGGATGTATGTTCCTAAAGAAGGTGATATCAGGAAAACAATCCTTAGAGAGGCCCATAGATCACATTACTGTGCTCACCCAGGGGTGAAGAAGATGTATGCTGACATGAAGCAACTCTTCTTTTGGCCAGGTATGAAGATGGACGTAGTGGATTTTGTTTCGAAGTGCCTTGAGTGTCAACAAGTGAAGGCAGATCACCATCACCCGGCCGGTCTCCTACAACCGCATGATATTCCTATGACTAAATGGGAAGTCATTTCCATGGACTTCGTTGTAGGACTACCACTCACATCTCTGAGACATAATGCTATTTTGGTGGTAGTTGACAAACTGACCAAAAGTGCTCACTTCATTCCAGTCAGAGACACCTATGATGTGACAGATGTGGCAAGGGTATTCATAAATGAGATTGTACGTCTTCATGGAGTTCCTAAAAAGATAATCTCTGACAGAGACCCTAAGTTCACCTCCAGATTTTGGACAAGCATGCAGTCAGCATTAGGGACACAGTTGAACTTAAGCTCAGCTTATCACCCCGAGACAGATGGACAGACTGAGAGGGTGAATCAAGTGATGGAGGACATGCTTAGGATGTATGTTATGGATCAACAGACACAGTGGGAGAAATATCTTCCTTTAGTGGAGTTTGCATACAACAATAGTCATCACAGCTCCATTGGTATGCCACCATATCAGGCATTGTATGGGAGGCTGTGCAGGACACCACTCAGTTGGGACAGGTTAGAGGATCGAGTTTTAATTGGGCCTGAATTGATTCAGGAAATGGAGGAGCAAGTGATACAGATTAGGCTGCGGCTGAAGGAAGCACAGGATAGACAAAAGAGTTACGTTGATGCACACAGATCAGATAGAACTTATGGAGTAGGGGACCGTGTATTTATTCGCATCAGACCAAATAAAAGTACCATTCGGTTTGGGAAGGGTACCAAGTTGTCACCTGGCTTTATAGGACCATTTTAGATTCTTGAGAAAATCGGACTAGTTGCTTATCGTCTCGCGCTGCCACCCCACTTGCATAAAACTCATAATGTATTTCATGTTTATGTATTACGACATTACATAGCTGATGAGACTCACAAAATTCATTGGAAGGAATTGCAGGTCTCGGACGAGGGAACCTTCAGGGTCGAACCATTATGTATACTTGATCGTACGGTTCGACAGCTCTGTAGTCGCCATGTGGACCAAGTTAAGGTCCAATGGGACAAGTATAGCCCAGGGTCTGCTACCTGGGAGGATGCAGAGACCATGCGTCGAGATTTTCCCTCACTATTTTGACCATAACTTCGGGACAAAGTTTCCCGAAGGGTGGGTGTATGTAATGCCCATATTTTGATTCGGCATATTTATTAGTTAGACACACCATACTTTATTTCTTATATATATTTTGTCGAACTCAGCTCGACTGAGTAAACTATATTGGACCTCATTATATGATGTTACTTTGTCTTATGATTTCACCATGATTATGATGTTACTATGTTATGCAGTTATTATGTCATGATTATCATATGATTTCCTTATTTTACGATTGCAGTATATGTTTATATGTTTTCCTTAATGAAATGTGAAATATATGATTTGGTACGTGGATACCATCTTCTTATATGAATTGCTGAAATGTTATATGTCATACACATCTATGATGAGCTAAAAGGTTACATGAAATAAAATGATAACATGGATCAATTGGCGATCAATGGAAAATGCTTTCTATAAATTGTATTTTGCAAAACACTAACCTACAGGACACAGGGGCTATGGGATAGCCAGTTACTTGATCTGATATATATTGGAAAGGAAAAACATGTTCATACAGCAAACCTTAGCAGCCAAAATGAGGATACGATAACACAAACTGATAATCCCGATAGAAGCAAGTATGAGTTGATAAGGGCGTAGGCCCAGTATGTTGAGAGGGATGGATGTGTTTCCCACCCTATGGTTCCATGAGACCCGAGATCGTGGGAGGGCCGTGCTGAGACACGCTCCCCATGTTGTTGTGATGACGATTGTCGGATGCCTGCTACGGGAGGATAGGTCCGCTGTTCAACCGACGCTATCGCTCTCAAGTTCTATGTGGTCAGATCGGTGAGTCCGACATCCACTGTTGTACTAGCAGAGGAAGGATAGGGAGGATGCTGGACGTAGGTTATGACGGGAGGATGTGTTAGTTAGTACTGTTGGGGGTTTAGTATTCCTTGAGTTCTAGTTAGTGGAAGTAGGCACCCTCCTTGTACATGATTGATTAAACTAATGTAAAGATAAAGAGAATGATGTTAAATCGTAAAGGGTTAACTGTTAAATAACCGAGGATGTTAAAGTAATTATACTATATATTATGCTTGCTCTTCTGCATGGGGATAGATACTATTATTAGTTAGCAAGTATGCATAGGCGGAATGGGGTTTGTTTATAGTACATATCCGACATGTGCATACACTGGCCATGCATGCACACCTTGTACATGTACAATATTACTGGTGTATAACATACTCGTCATGCTTGAATAGTAGTATAAATGTCATAGATAACTCAGTTAAGGATACATCCATCAACTTAGGTAATGAATGGTTAGGTTGTCGATGTGTAAATAAGTGAATTAGTAATTATATGAAAACATTGTAATAATAAGACAAGTGTCGTCAGTTAACATTGTCATAGGAGAACTGTTGTGAATAGGGTAATGATAGTGTCTAATTAATTAGTAAAATTGTTTAATCCCTCACAAGTGCTTTGTTTATAAGAACAAGGATGCTATGTTGATGATAGGGTACTCATGTGATAAACAAATAATTAAGAATACTATGATTAATTCACCTTTTATTATTGTTAAATGGTGATTTAATTATTATTATTAATTAATAAATGGTGATCTAATTATTATTATTACTTAATTAATAATATTCCAGCAACATTTATATATCCCTATCGTAACAATTGCAATTATATAAGTAAGATTTAAAATACTGATTTATAAATTAATATTGTGTGATTATTTCCATTTCAAAAGTTAGCCATAATAGGATAATCATTTCTTGGAATGAACGTGATGTGATGGAAAATGGTTATTTAATTATTCAATGTTAATCTTGGAATTTAAACCTCAAGCTAAGTAGTCTTGACGGATAAGGTGGACCATTAAGACACATCATGTCCAAGTTAAAAAGGGGCAACTAATTATATAATATTTTATTAATTACATTAATAACATTAAATACCAAGGATAGCGAATAGACTTGTATTTAATGAAGCTTGTCCCGAATGGATAACCCTTGGGTGATAATCCCCACCGTAATAAATACTTACGACCATCAATCCAAAACCAACTAATTTTTCCATGAGAGTAATTAATTATACATTTTTATAAAGAACCGTGTATGAATGAACTGGTGATAGGAGTAAATGTTGAGGGGCTCGAGAGGGTGATTTTGGGGCGGTGGAGTAAGCCCAAGATATTCTCGAGGAAGGGAAATTATATAGAGGGGGAGAGCTTGGAGAAAGGGGAGTTTTTTTTTATGGGGGAAGAAAAGAAGTTTGGAGAAGAGAAGTTTGGAGAACAGAAAGATTTTGGAGAACAGAAGGAAAGACTGCTCTCGGGATTATCAGATTGTGGGCTCGGGGGCTTGGAAATCCTTTGATTTCCAAGGGCCAGCAAGATAATAGCTGGTCGGTAGGGTGGACACTTCAGTTTGGCTGTCTAAGGGGTTATACAACCTGCTACAACTTACGGTTAGCATCAGCATCAGGTAATTTCCGTTATTGACTACTATGCTAAAACTTATTGTAAACATGCATAACTTGCTATTTACTGATTTACTGCTATTTACTGATTTACTGAGTTGTGAAACATATTCTTATGCTAGAACATGATTGTTGAAAAGGAAATATTGATATGTTTGTCTATTTTAAATTTCGAATGTAATGTTGAAAAAAAACACGACAGAAGACTAAATATTATTTAGGCACATAGTAATTTTTAGAAATTTACTCCCATACACTTGGTAAAGTTTAATAAGTAGAAAATTAACTGAGAAATATTACATAGTGCTCTGCTGTAAAAACCAGAGCACTACACCCAACATGTCAACAAAGAGGTTTCATCCTAGATAAGTAGCAATGGAATGTTGTACAGTGCCATAGGCCACTTACCCATCACATGCATATTAGTAGTATACTATTCATTAATGCAATTATTCTAATATGCATAATACACAACCTAAGTCTAGGAACATAAGCATATACATCATTGAACACCATTATTTAAAGAAACAAATATGTAAGAAATGACAATTCAAATACTTATCTTTGTTTGGTTGTTGGGTGGACTCCCTCTGAATCTTTGCAACTCCATTCTAATGTGGATTGTGAGAAGTGATTGACTCTCTCTGAATATCTTCATCCTTGCAGAAACTATTGGAGTGTGCTCCCTCTTCATCTTTGCTTCTTGGATTACCTGTCCTTGAACTTATATCCATCCTCGATCACTATGCATGCTTACAAGTATCATTATTGTGATATTCTCGAGATCTCATACATAATCATACATTTATTAGTATATTCTCAAGACTATCAAAACATAATAATCTTAAGCCTGTATAGTCATGATCATTTCAAACATAAATAATAAGCATTAGTATTCAAGGACTCTTATGGTTAGTCATATCATAAATTAAAGTAAGAAACATAATATGCCTAAACTCGTGATTACTCAAACCTATACTTTCATGACTCTTATGGTTAGTCATATCATCAATTAAGGTAAGAAAGATAATATGCATACACCCATGATTATTCAAACCTATGAATAATCATTATCAATCATGCCATGTATACTTATATAAGAGATCCTATCAGAAGGTAGGATTCTAACTTGATATAGGAAAAACATACATTGATTAGTATGTTAGCTAGTTATGTATAACATACCCACATGATGTCTTCTTGCTCTCTTCAATGACTTGTGCTAGTAACCTGCATATCTCATAAGTTAACCATTATAGAACGAAGTTATAAATACCTCGTAAATAGATCTTCTAAGCGATCCATGACAATGGATGAATCTTTGTCTTCATGTCACCATGATCATATGTTCTTGAACTAGAACATGATTTGTCTTTCTTGGTGTACCTTTCATGTTAGTGGACAACATAAACCTCATACACCACCATAATGCATTAGTACAATCATAAGTGTTAACACCCTAATCAATGAATATCTTCTATGATGCATTCATAAATTTATTAAGGTGATACGACAAGTCTAAATTTAATCAGGATTGTACTAACTGTAATAATATGAAGACAAACATACCATAAACTTAATCATGAACAAATCTCGATACATACCTGGATAAGTCATACCTGTCGACATTGCTTGTAATCTTCTTAAGGCCTTAGCCTCATCTCCCTCTGAAATAGGAACTTCTTCTCTTATGTAGGTGACCAATCCATTCTCTTCTAGGATTAACCCAATCCACTTGATTTGCAGGAACTGGATCTAGAGCTCGATTAGGGTTTGTCATAGAAACCCTAAAAATTAAAACTTTGAATTTCAAACTTCTGAAAGGATAGAAAGATGTGCCTTGATGATCTGATCAAGCCGATATACTCAGAAGTTGAAAACTGCAAAGTTTCACCCCTGAAAATTGCCTTTTAGATTTCTGGATTCACTAGGGGGGACCCTGAATTAGGGTTTGAGTTTCCCGGAGCTTCACCCAACCAAACGATTTGATTCAAAGCTCTAAGATTTGATTTTTCTGAGGATCTTCTAGCCGTGGTCACAGATTTCCAAAATTCCAACTTTTCCAGAAGCCCTAATTTTCCATCTTTGTGATCAAAGTCCCGAACTGGGGTTTGATCAAGCCCGTCCTTCTACCCAACCAAAAAATATGATATTGGTCTCTAAATTTCAATTTTTATGAGTATCATCCATCCGTGGTCTCCGATTACAAAAATCCCAACTTTCTCCGAAACCCTAAATTCTGGAAGCCATGAATGAAGGTGCTAAAAAATAATTATGTTTTGACAGAAATATGTACCTGATTGTTTCTGATGTAACTCTGAACATTTCGATCCATAGGGTCTGAAACAGTATCTTGTGATATATTGACCTGTCAAATTTCCAACTCCATAGGTCTTATCTCAAATGGATTCTCTGAGAGAGAGTTATTCCAAGTGTCGCAACGTGACCTATTTATGGGATAAAACATGAGAGTGAACTTGTACGGAGTGCCACATGTCATTGGTTCAACTTGGGCCTTTAAACAAGTTACCGGAGAAAGTACAGTCTGTGCACTACCTGTCACTTTTTACAAAATTTCATTTGGAGCTTCCTATCCCAAGTTATGACCTTTGTTTCCTAGGTCACCTATTTATGACTCAGATCTGGAAGAGGCAGAAACCCTATATTGCATAGATCATAAAACACAAAGTACAACGAATTAGAAATTTTCCTTTGGAAACAAGGTACATAGGAATCTAATATTCGACCTGTAAGAGTTTCAGATCCGAAAACTGTGCCGAAAGGTATTTATAGCGAAAGTTCTACGATGACTGGTTTTTGCTATATCAAGCCCTAGCATTGTAAGTGCAACAAGTGCCATACATGCCATACCATGCCTTCTTTCAGGATACCTCTGATACCATGTTAGTTTTTCAGAATTTACTTCAATATGATCTAGGATCTTAACTGAGAGAGCAACATGTACAACATACCTACAGCAGATTAATCATGGACACAATAGTGCAAGCACACAAGAGACACAGAGTTACTTGGGGAAAACCATAAAGGTGAAAAACCTCAATAACTTCCTCAAAGATAGATAGAGCAAGGATACAACCCAAGCAAAAGAGATCGACATATCCTAGCAGCAGCTTCTCCTCCTCCACAAGTATGCCACTCTCCAAAGAGTGTGTGAGAGAATAGAATGATGAAATAGAGTGCCTCTCGCACTCTATTTATACTTGACTTGACTTGCCTAATAACCTTTACTAGGTCGGCCTTAACTTAACCACATAACATAATGCTGACTGGGCCGACCCCCAATAGGGTTTTCTAATAACCCTTTGACCCACATGGACAACCCCCAATAGGGTGGTCTAATAACCCTTTGACCCACATGACTTATATAGGGCCGACCCCAACAAGGTGGTCTAATAACCCATCAAGTATAAGTTACGACACTTACAATATAAATGAAGACACTTCCGTATAGAGGAATAATAACATTTCTATAGGAATACAATATACATATATGTGAAATACATTCTGAATTTACATATACATCAACAATACATAGGAAAAATTGAAGGCGATTTTATCAATAATATAATATGTATATATAATTTTTTGGTGAATCTTTCATTTCATTATATAATGTTGTAAAATATTGGTGAATCTTTCACTAAATTATAATATATTGTAAAATCTTGGCGAATATTTCACTTAATTATAAAAAATTGGAGAATCTTTCACTGATTTATAAAATATAGTAAAAATTTGGCGAATCTAGAATTGAGTTATAAAATATAGTAAAACTTGGGTGAATCGAATGGTAGGAGGGTTGCATATTTGTCAGTGAATACTTAGAATGGCTGAATCCACACAAATTTTCCTCAGCAAGTGATAACTTCACCCATCATTGTTTTAAAATGTCCCAACACCATAAAACATCCATAAATTGACAAATAAGAACCCCATGCACTTATAAATTCACCCAGTGATGAGAATAACACCCCATGCACTTTTAAATTCACCACTGATGAGAAAAACGCCCCAGACACTTCAATACTTACCCTGGGCACTTCAAAATTCTCCCAAATATGATAAAACTGCCCTAAGCACTTCAATATTTTCCTAGGCACTTATAAATTCTCCTAAGGATGATAAAAACTCCCCATGCACTTCAATATTTTCCCCAAGCACTTCAAAATTCCCTCGAGGAACTTCAATATTTACCCCAACAATGATAAAAACACCTAACACTTCAAGTTTTTCCCAGCCACTTCAATTTTTTCCTAGGCACTTCAAAATTCTTGTAGCAAAGATAAAAATGGGCCAATCCACGTCCATGATTTTTGAGGAACTTTACTACTTTCCCAATAACTTCAAAATCCGTCCAATGATGATAAATATGCCATATGTACTTCAATATTTTCCCTAGGAAAGGGAGAAAAACACCTGACAATGATATAATCACCCATGCAATCACAAAAATGCTTCAATCCACTCAAATTTGCCCCCACAACTGATAAATTTTCCCATCATTGTTTTAAAACATCACAACACTATAAAAGCATTCATACATTGATTAATAACAACCCCAAGCACTTCTAAATTCACGCAATGAGGAGAAAAATGACCCATGCACTTCTAAATTCATCCGGTGATGAGAAAAATGCCCCATGCACTTCTAAATTCACCCAGTGATGAGAAAAACGCCCCAGGCACTTCAATACTTGCTCCGAGCATGCCAATTATCTGAAAGATGATAAAATTTCTGTAAGAACTTCAATATTTTCCCAGGAACTACTAAAGTATCCCAAGGATGATAAAAAATTCCCATGCACTTCAATAAAAGATTAAGTTCAAAACTTTAGTGTTAGCACCTAGACCACAGCAGCAGCAAATCCGAATTTGATGAGGTATGTGCAACTAAATATTAATTATGGGCATGCATATGGATGGGATCAGCCTCGCAACAAGCATAAAAAAGCAGTTATGTGGTAAAGACAACATTAAATGGCATTGAATTCAATTTTAGACTAGATCTGAGCTAATCTGGGAAAAGTATGAGATGATTCACCATAGCCATAGCCTGTTTGACCCTTCAAACAACATTGAAAATGATTCTTGGAACTCCTAGGATCACTTCCACCATGAAGCATGATTTAATCTCTAGTTCTAGCAAGTTTCTAGGCATGAAAGTGGGAAGGTTAGGCATGAAAGTGGAAACCCCTCCTCTGAATAATCATCAACCAATCAATACCCTAGACTACAACCAAATCATTCAAGGGCATGCATCCTTTCTACATTTTGTATTTGAAACATAGGGGTAGATATGTTTTGTATTTGAAACAATCTTTGGTCTTGTAAATAGCAGGGAGATCATTTCTGAAAGACCAAATGATTGTAATGATGTTCATCGAAACATCTTAGCCAATACAAAGATAGATGATGATGGTGATACTGTGGTGTTGAAACAAGGGATTGAGAATTATATTGATGGTTTATTACTAATGTATGATGTATATGTGTCTATATTTACCCCTATGTTTCAATGGTACTCGTAGAGGAACAAGCAACAGCTTCCAGGTTTCTCATACTGGTCCATTTAGGATTTCCATGTCAAGAATTCAGGTATCTCAAGATGAAGCAATCTATGGTCTTGTAAACACCACAGAGATCATTTAGGAAATACCAAATGATGGTAATGATGTTCAGTGGAATATCTTAGCTAATACAAGGATATATGATGACGGTGATAGTGTGGTGTTGAAACACAGGATGGAGAATTAGATTGATGATTTATTACTGATGTATCATGTATATGTGTCTATATTTACCTCTATGTTTCCTACTAATGAAGCTACATTCAATGTTACTCATAGAGGAACAGGTAGGAGCTTCCAGGTTTCTCGTATTGGTCCGTTTAGTAGTTCCATGTCAACAAGTCATGTATCTCAAGATGAAACAATCTTTGGTCTTGTAAACATCAGGGAGATCATTTCTGAAAGACCAAATGATGGTAATGATGTTCAGGGGAACATCTTAGCTAATGCAAGGATAGATGATGATGGTGATACTATGGTGTTGAAACAAGGGATGGATAATTAGATTGATGGTTTATTGCTGATGTATCATGTGTATGTGAATATGTACTTTCAACTCTTCTAAGATATGATTTTCAGGTCTTTCAAGAATTATTTGTAATGTATGAAATGAGTAGTACTTTAGATATGTTCCTGTTTCTGCTCTGAAAACTTTATCTAGAGTTAGGGCAATTTTACACTATATTTTATTTTTCTTTGTAGTGGAATGACAGTACTAAGATACATTGCAATGGTAATAATGGATGAATGCTTTGATTTGTTTACTATTAGGGTATTTCTCTCCAAATTGTACATCTCTATAACAATGCTTGTTTTGTTGCAAGATTTTGGAAGCACATAATTTTAAACAAGACATCAGATTCTCGAGAATGTGGCAATATAATGCATTCTATTTTTCTAGAGGAACTATATGAACTGAAGGATTTAAAGCATGTTCTTTCATGTTAGGTTATCTATTATTGATGGTTGGAAATTGGAATGCTTTCCATTGGCAGTCATAGGTTTATTTCCTTGATACTTTCTTATTTAATTCTTTTTTATTTTTATTTTTGAAGTATAATGTTATTACATTTCATTTTGTGTTACTCATTACAACTGATATTTCACAAGATCACATAATATCACTCTCATACAATTCTTTTGGTTTTTATTTTGCAGGTGGCAAAGTCAAGGTATAACAATGACTCAAATTGTATGTTGCATTTTGTTCCTTGCTTTATGAAAAATTGCTGACATGCAATCCATAAAAAGAAGTCAATATATTTCTCCTTCTTTCTTACAAAGAACACTTCTTGAAGGCATGAATTTTGGTATAGAAGAGTATAACTAGCACTAATTTCAGTTTACACTCAGAATTTCAGGGGGCTGTACTAAGATAATAAGTTGTGATGAATTTCTCCAACCGTGTATTTTCCTATCTTCATTGGTTTCCTACAAATCAAAATATCCTCTCTATCTTCAGCTTCCAGCTAGCATGTCTTGATTATATTGAATATCTTCCTAGTCATCTTTTTCTTTTCTATTTCTATTTCCTTATTGCTTGTTCCTGCAAACAAAATACCACAACCACTGTGGGTAAGTTTAGTGAAGTTATAAAACTGTATTTCAAGTGGACAAGGTGCTATAGAGATTTGACCTCAGTACATTGAAATTTTCCAAAGTTGGTCAGGAAGAGGTCCTATTTCGTTTTGATTAAAGTGAGGAAAACATAGTTCATTAATTGGAAAAGGATCTTGTCTTGGACAATCCAAACCTGATCTCTATTAGTGTAATAGAAATAAATGATGATGCCAGTACTTTTTGATGCAGTGTTTGATGTGTTCTGAATTTTGAAAGATGATGTTCATTGATCATATTTGTTCTACTTTAGGAAAATCTAATTCAACATGGGTATGTGCTTCTTGTGCTAATATTATTAGATTGCTTGACCCAAACAATTTACCAAGGCTCACATTTATTGACCCACTTTATCTGCATTAGTCTTAGAACCACACATAGTGATTCTTCAACAACCAAATAGTTTCTTACCATTCAAACGTGTTCCTTGTATCTTTAAGCAACAAGTTCCTTAGGAAGGATTGCCACCCTCCAAGACCCAAATCCCTTTGAGACAATCCAAACAAGATAGGCCAAAGTTGGATCTTCACCTAAATGAGTTTCATTATGGAATTCACCTCATTCAAATATTTAATATGCACCCTCCATTCTCCGAGGCAGCTAAGAAAGTATGATGGGAATCCATTCATTTCTTTAGAGACTACCCTCATAATTCAAAGAACATCACATAAACAACAATAGAGTGAAACAAAATATTCTTGAGATTAATGTCAATGAATGTATTGATTTCTAGAAAGAGCAGTTAATCAAGCCCATGTGCCCAATAAGAAGACACTAGGGTTTGGTCCATTCATCCACCTTATTTCATAAAACCTACATTATTGGTGTGAGTACTTGTATTGAAGATCTTTTGATCATATAGAAAATCCATGCAAGGAATCAAGCCCTTGTTCCATGAATAATATTGAATACATTGCCATGTATTGAGGTGAGCACACTCAACAATTTTGAAGCCATTCAAAGGCTTACCTTGTTGATTCACATCATTGGTATGAGGTATAACCATTGTGTACTTTGTTTTCATATCAAATTGTCTTGAGTGTAATACTGGATTCATTGCAAGGAAGTGGCTAACATAACCCCCCCCAACCACCAGCAAAAGAAAAACCCAGGGGATTCTTTATGTTGCTTTAGTATTTATTTCTATTCCATTCACTGCTACTTGCAACTTCAAATTTCATATTTTATTGTTTCCTTCTATCCATATTGATACATTAAACACCTCTCCATTTCTTCTTATTAAATCATCCCTAAGTTATCTCAAACATTTCTTAAGGCCATTGAAGTAGGTCAATAGGGATTCCAAATACCATGATGTTGATACAAATTGTGAGGTCAAGGATGGCTCCTACAAAAAGTAAGAGGCATAAGTGTTTATCTAAGCTAAATGATGAGAACTAAACTCTAGAACCAAAGAGCAGATATGGAAGAAGGATGTATAATGTGCATGGATCCAAAGTTTGAACTGCCCAGAGAGCTCAAATATGGAGTACCCAAAAAGCAATCTTATCAAGGTCCACTAGGCATGGCTCTTCTAACATCTAAGGCCGAGTGGGGAAAACTTAGGGTAGATCAGAACCATCTCGAGGAAGACCTAGAGGAGTATTTGGAATATGTATTGCAGTACTTCCTAGAAGAAATCACCATATAGAGTTGATGAATAAATTCTTTCATTGTTGACATCAAAATGTGCTAGCTTTCAACCCACAAATTAGGAGTATCAATTTAATAAATTATGTTAAGTTTAGCGTAATTTCACAAGCAAGATCATTGAAAGAAACACAATCACAAGATAGACAAAGATTTACCCTGGGAAACCCTCATGGGGTAGAAAACCCAGCAAAGCTTTCCTCAATATAGATAATTAACCAATACAAAGATGTAGTCCAAGACTAGAGCTCCTTCTCCTCCTATGCAGACCTCTCTCTCCTATACGCCAATCACAAGTGAGTGAATGAATGGTATAAATAAGGAACAACCCTCCTCTATTTATACTTGTGTTCTAACTGACTTTTCACCCTAATGGGGCCGACCTCTCCTAAGAGAGTTTAATAACCCCTAAACAACTAACTCAGGGCCGACCTCACATGGGAGATCTAATAACCCTAGTTACCACACTTTCTCAGAGGAATAAGCATATCCAGAATAATAAAGTACAAATATAATATTCTTAGAAGTTACAATATTTCAACACTCCCCCTTAACGAGATGGATATTATAACAACATTTGCGGGAGCAAGGAGTCATCGTCTACATGATACATGATACATCTATAAATCATTGGAAGATTTCTTTATACATCATCATCAGTAAATCAAATAGTTACTAGAACATAATCAATACTAGAACATTAGCCTTATCAGTATTGAGTCTTCATCTTCTGCAGCACTTGATCAGCTACAGCATCATCATCATTTGGATCACCCGATCAACAGCCTCATCGTCTGGATCTACTGATCAACATCATCGTCATCTAGATCATCACGATCAACAACATCATCATCTAGACCATCACGATCAACAACATCATCATCTAGACAATCACGATCAACAACATCGTCATCTAGACCATCACGATCAACAACATCATCATCTAGACCATCACGATCATCATCATCATCATCTATACCATCACGATCAACAACATCGTCATCTAGACCATCACGATCAGCAACATCGTCATATAAATCATCACGATCAATAGCATTGTCATCTAGATCATCACGATCAACATCTGGATCCTCTTGATCAACGGCATCAATATAGCAGCATACTCTGCAATGCACAAGATCCTATTACAAGATGATCAATCCCTCTCACTTTAGGACATAGGTCCAAGGATGATACAATCCTGATCTGCTTATGGGATGATCAATCCCTCTCAATTTAAGACATCTCTCATGTCTAGGGACGATGCAATCCAGATCAACTTACACGGTGATCAATCCTTATCACTTTAAGACACCTCACCATGTCTAGGGATGATGCAACCCCGAATCAGCTTACAAGATGATTAGTCCTTATCACTTTAAGACACCTTACCATGTCTAGAGACGGTGCAATCCCGAATCATCTTATAGGATGATTAGTCCTTATCACTTTAAGACACCTCACCATGTCTAGGGACGATGCAATCCCGAATCAGCTTACAGGATGATTAGTCCTTATCACTTTAAGACACCTCACCATGTCTAGGGATGGTGCAATCCCGAATCAGCTTACAGGATGCTTAGTCCTGATCACTTTAGGACCTGATTCCAAGGATGATGTAATCCTGATCCACTTACGGGATGATCAATCCCTATCTCTTTAGTACATGAGTCCAAGGATGATGCAATCCTGATCAACTTACGGGATGGTCAATCCCTATCACTTTAGGACATAAGTCTAGGGATAATGCAATCCCACTAGTCCTCTTATACAAAGTCTAAGTACCACTACATTGACCTCATCGTTGGAACAGGTAACCTCATCATCAACCTCATCGTTGGAACAGGTAACCTCATTGTTGGAACAGGTAACCTCATCATCAACCTCATTGTTGGAACAAGTAACCTCATCATCAACACATGTATCCTCACCATCGATACAAGTATCCACATCATCAATATAGTATCCTCATCATCGATACAGTATCCTCATCATCAATATAGTATCCTCATCATCGATACAATATCCACATCATCGATACAGTATTCTCATCATCGATACAGTATCCACATCATCGATACAATATCCTCATCATCGTTACAGTATCCTGATCATCGATACAGTATCCACATCAATACAGGTATCCTCATTATTGACCTTAACGTCAATATAGGCAATCTCATCATCGATACAGGTATCCACATTGATACCAGTATCCAAATATCATCATCGACCATATCACTCCCCCCTTTCGAGGAGGGTCCTTCTGAACAACACCACACTTGTCTCAGAAATACTCAAACTTTACTTGAGACAGATTTTTGGTCAATATATCAGCAACTTGTTTGTCAGTGCTCACATACTTGAGCTTTATAGCTCCTTTCTGCACCATATCCCATATATAGAAATATCGGATCTCTATGTGCTTTGACTTATCATGGAATACTGGATTCTCTGTCATCTTGATACAACTTTGGTTGTCACACAGGATCTCACTGGGGTCCATCTCTAAGTCAAACAGTTCTGAAAACAACTTTCGAATCCATACTGCTTCACAACTAGCGGAGCAAGCATCTATATATTCTTCTTTAGTTGTGCTGAGAGCCACACTTGACTACTTCTTGCTAAACCACGATATAATGGTAGATCCTAGACAATAACATCCACCCAATGTACTCTTCCTGTTTGATACACTTCCTGCCCAATCAACATCTGTGTAGCCATAAAATCTAAAGTCATGATCTCCACGATAGCATAGACCAAAATCTATCATACCTTTTAGGTACCTCATCACATGATTTGCAGCTATCAAGTGAACTCGTCTAGGTTCCACTAGATACTGACTCAAGGTGTTCACCGCAAAGCATATGTCTAGTCTGGTATTCGTCAGATACATTAATGACCCAATAATCTGTCTGTACAGAGTCACATCCACTAACTTTGAAGAGTCATCAACTAACAACTTCAAGTTGGAATCCATGGGAGTGGCCATGGCTTTGCATTCCAACATATCGAATCTTCTCAAGATTTCCACATCATACTTACCCTGGTTGAGAAAGATTCCTTCTGGGCCTTGCCATACTTCCAAACCTAGGAAGTAGTGCATCAATCCGAGATCTTCCATCTCAAACTATGAAGAGGGCTTCTTCTTGCACTCGATAATTTGTTTCTCATTTCCAGTCAGAAATAGATCATTCATATATAGCAACAATATGATAGGTTCATCATCCATAACCTTGAGATAAAGATTAGGATCAACTTTACTTTTGGTAAAGCCCAAGCTTGTCAAGAAACTGTCAATTCTTCCATACCAAGCTCTGGTACCTTGCTTCAACCAAACAAAGCCTTCTTCAATTTGCACACATGGGTTCTTCCATCTTCCACCTCATATCCTTGTGGTTGTTCTATGTATACTTCTTCCTCAATCACACCATTCAGGAAGGCTGTCTTTACATCCATCTGGTGTAATTTCCACTTCATCATGGATGCAAGTGCCATGATGGTTCTAATGGAAGTGTACCTTGCAACTGGTGCAAATGTCTCTTCATAGTCAATTCCCTCCTTCTGAGAGAATCCTCTGGCTACAAACCTTGCCTTATATTTTTCAATGCTACCATCCACAACATGCTTTATTTTGTATATCCATTTGGAGGATACCGCACTTTTGTCTTTAGGTTTGGGAACTATATCCCAAACATCATTCTTCATTATTGACGGGTACTCCTCAGTCATTGCCTCTACCCACTCTTTCTTATGAGATGCCTCTTCATAACTAGTTTTTTCTTGATCTACTAGATCACACATCAAAGCCATATAGTTGTAAAATGACTTTGGTTTCTTGCTCACTCTGGTGGAGCATTCAAGAGCTCCATACTTTTCTGCTCCTAGTATAATATCTCTTGCCCATGATGGCTTTCTTTTTCTTGATATGTTTGTGATAGAGGGTTCTTGTGGTTCTAACATGTCATGGTCTTCAGGTGTTACATCTTTAGGGTTGGGTACAGCCTCTGCAGTTATGGAAGGTGCATCTTCTTCATATACTTCTTCATACTGGCACTTCCTAGATCTCTTGAGAGATGCTTCTTCATCAAATGTCACATGCCTACTTATTTCCATATGATGGAAACCTAGGATGTAAATTCCGAATGCTTTGGATGCTTCACAATATCCAACAAATATTCCCTTCTTCCCAAAAGGATCCAGCTTGGTCCTCTTTTCTTTTGGAATGTGAATGTATACTGGGCATCCAAATATCTTGAGATGACTTACCTCGGGTCTCTTTCCTGTGAACACTTCTTCTGGGGTTTTCAAATCAAGAGCACTATGAGATGGTCTATTCTGCACATAGACTGCTGTCCTAGCTGCTTCAGCCCATAGGTACATGGGTAGGTCTTTATCATGTATCATTATCTTTACTGCTTCCATAATAGTTCTATTCTTTCTTTCCGCAACACAATTTTTTTGAGGATTGTATGGAGTGGTCAGTTCCCTCTTGATTCCATCTTCTTTACAAAAGTATTCAAAATCCTTTGAAGTATATTCTCTACCATTATCTGTCCTGAGTATTTTGATCTTCTTTTCTGAATGATTTTCTATCAAGGCTTTGAACTCCTTGAACTTTCCAAAGACTTGATTCTTTCCTTTTAGAAAGTATATCCAAGTCTTTCTTGAATAGTAATCAATAAATGTAAGATAGTATTCATATCCACTCAAAGATGTGGAAGGCATTGGTCCACATACATCTGAATGAATTAATTCCAAGGTACCCTTAGTCTTTGTTTCACTCTTTGGAAATGGGTTCTTGATATTCTTCCCTTTTTCACATCCTTTGCATGTGCCATCATGATCAATTTGTAAGTCTAGAAGTCCTATAACTACCTTGCTCACATGAGGTAGTGCTTTGCAGTTAATGTGAGCAAGCCTCATATGCCATAGCTCATTTGGGCTAGTGGCTTCATGTACAAGGGTAGCTTCTGGATGGTCCTTGAGTTTGTATAGACTTCCTTCCTCTTCACCAATAACAATTGCATCCTTAATTGATTTTCCTTTGGGACACATTAGTACTTTCCCATCTATGAATGCAACCCTATAGCCTTTCTTATCCAAAGATGAGATAGAGAGTAAGTTCTTCTTCAAACTTAGTACATATAAGATCTCCTTCATCTTTAATGGGGTTCCAGAATCAAGCTTGTAACTTGCTTCATCAAGTCCCTTGATGGGATATTGATAGTCATCTCCAAGGGATACCTTTTGTGGAGAGTTCTTCTCTTCAAGTTTTGAAAGAGTCTTCTTTTGACCTGTCATGTGCTTTGAAGCACCACTATCAATGATCCATGTACCTTCTCCAGGTGTTACTGCCCCAGAGAGTGCAGAGAACAGAACATACTTATTTGCATCTTCTTCTTCCTCTACTTTAGATCTTTTCTTTTGAGGCCTTTCCTCCTCTTCTTCTTCACTATCATCTTCTGCTAGATGAGCTTGATGTATTTTGTGGTGAAAACCGTTTTTCTTCTTTAGAGGACAATCCTTAGCAATGTATCCTCTTTTGTGACAAGTAAAACATTAGAATGAGAAGTAATCTCTTCTTTGATTACTTCCTCTTTTCTTTTGAAATATTTGTGGAGGATGAGACTCCTTGTGACTATCCTTCTTGAAGTGGGATCGATTCCTTCTTCTCTTGGTGTGGGTGGCCAGGGCTTGGTCATATTCCTTGAGAAAGGCTTCTCTGTTGGCAACCCTAGCTTCTTCTTGAATGCAATCCTCCCATACCACATCAAACTTCATACTTTCTTTTCTGGCACACATAGTTTGGATGAATGACTCTGAAGATCTAGTGAGACCATTTAGAGCAGTCATGACTAGTTCATCTTCATCAAGGGTATATCCACTAGCCTCTAGTTGTTCCTTGAACTGGGAAACCCTTGAGAAATAGTCTTGAATAGATTCTCCTTTATTCATCTTGGTTCTCTTCAATTGAGCTCTCGGGTTCATCTTCCTATTGATGTTCTTTCCCTCATACATTCTGGAAAGTGCATCATACATTTCCCTTGGAGTGTTCTTGGACGCCACTTGGGGAATCAAGTGGTCTTTAATAGAATCAGCAATGATTCTCTTTTCCCTAATCAAGTCCTTCCTATACTTCTCTTTGGCTTCATCTTCCTCGGGTTCTGCAACCTCATCCTTGGTATATTGGGAAAGATAATTCTTTTCAAGAATGAGACCAATCCTATACTTCCATGCCCGGAAATTCTCTATACCCTCTAACTTGTCTTCAAGCTTATTGTTTGTAGCCATCTTATCCAGGGCGTTATAGAGATTGAAGTTTCTCAAGAGATAGAATAACACTTACCAGGAGATGTGCTTGATTGAATTGAGAATATTGGTGTGTTATGCTTCTAGAAACTTCAACTTTTCACCTTCTAGATCTACAACAGAATTTCTGGTTTTCTGGTCTTCACTTTTCTAGTTTACTGGTGCATAGGTTCGTAGCTTTTCTGGTTTACTAGTTTTCTGCAATTCTGGTCCAAAACCCAAACTAGGGTTTGACTTTCATGGAGTTCTACCCACTCAAAAAGTTCGATCTAGGGCTCAAAACTTCAATTTTGAGGAGGGTTATCCAGCCATGCAATCAGAATAAAAAATACCAACTTTTGCAGAAACCCTAATTTTCACCGAAGGAGGAGAGAGAGATATTTTCACCTTGTGAAAGATGTCGTATTCAAGCTAGCTCTGATACCATGTTAATTTTAGCCTAATTTCACAAGCAAGATCACTGAAAGAAACACAATCACAAGATAGACAAAGATTTACCCTTGGAAACCCTTATGGGGTAGAAAACCC
This sequence comes from Larix kaempferi, assembly GCA_027924585.1. NCBI lineage: Eukaryota > Viridiplantae > Streptophyta > Pinopsida > Pinales > Pinaceae > Larix > Larix kaempferi. Next base: position 16,685,078 of record BSBM01000286.1, on the reverse strand, counting down.
AGCAAAGCTTTCCTCAATATAGATAATTAACCAATACAAAGATGTAGTCCAAGACTAGAGCTCCTTCTCCTCCTATGCAGACCTCTCTCTCTCCTATACACCAATCACAAGTGAGTGAATGAATGGTATAAATGAGGAACAACCCTCCTCTATTTATACTTGTGTTCTAACTGACTTTTCACCCTAATGGGGCCGACCTCTCCTAAGAGAGTCTAATAACCCCTAAACAACTAACTCATGGCCGACCTCACATGGGAGATCTAATAACCCTAGTTACCACACTCGGAGGAATAAACATCTCCGGATATACAATAGGGTCTCCACGGAGGAATGGAACATCTCTGGAATAATAAAGTACAAATATAATATTCTTCGAAGTTACAATATTTCAACAAATTATTCCTTCAATTTAGAAATTATTCCTTGAAATAAATTGTTTCCTTCTATCGATATTGATACATTGAACATCTCTCCATTTCTAATGACTATAATTTTTTCTTTAGTCATCCTAAGTATCTTAGATGTATCACGTATCCATTGGTTCTCACTTACATTATTTTTCATTTATCTCTCAAACTATAGAGAATATAAAACATTTTTCATTATTGAAACTAAAATGTTGGCAACCTTCATAGCATCACTTCTCTAAAATATTGCATGGAATAACATGCATAGTTTGCTTTTGCATCAGCTATCTTAGCAATAAATATAATTCGTATATGCCTAACAATTGTGCATCTTAGAGATGTTTCTATAATATAAATTCTCTTGTGCATCTTAGAAATGTTTCTATCACATGAAAACCTCATTTCACATTAAATTTGTATTCTTGGTGTCAAGCAAGTTTTCCACGTCAAAGAAAAAATCCTCATGTTGATATGTCACTCTTAGAAATAGAAACTAATACAAGGAAGGGTTTTGGACACACACAAGAACAAATATCTGAATACTTAATCAAATGAGCCATTGACATAACATAAAAAGCACTAAAAACTGATATCAGATGATATCATCTTGATATTAGAACTGATATCAAATGATATACAGTCCAATTGTGACAAATTTATGATAGTTGTAACTAGAAAACCCTCCCCTGTAAGATAGATTATTAGGGGCATAGCTTGACAATTACTCCATAAAGAGACCCAATTTGTGAGATGTTTGAGCATCATCTTCCAATCAGACCTCCTGTTATAGAACTTGGGATATTCATATCTACTGTGACTTTTGGGGGTTAAAAAGATGTTGAGATTCTTCCACCTGCAACCCTCCTACCAGCTCCTAAATAGCCATAATTGGAATTTCTGGTTTGCATTACATACCTTGGAATTACTGCCTGAGGTAATAGCATCAGCCTATTTGCAGGACTGAGCCGCACATAATACATTGGCCGTGTTGAAATGACTTCTTTTGGAGGGTATTCCCTATGCCATTTGCAATCACATAAGAAAAATTAATGAGATGCTAAAGAAATAGTAGGACATAACATGCATGCATGTCTATGAGCCATTCTTCTCAAGCATTGTCACATGCTGAATGGATCCCGCCGATAAACCAAAGGGAAATCATATACAATCGGTACTTGGAAAAATATATCAACAATTAATCACAAAAGATGCATGCATATCTGAAATGTATGTAGAATGCAGTCAAATCTGGCATATAATGAGCAAACCATATAAAAATTGCCTAGGTCGAACAGACCTAAGAGTGACACCAATATGGTCCAAAGCTTTTAAAACTTGTGATACTTCCCCCAATATCTCAATCAAACAGTAAGGAACCATATTTCAAGTTGAACTTACAAGTTATATAGACTAAAAAACAGAGAGTAAACATACCTATTCTGACATCTTGAACAACATGAGAATGTATTCTTTGGTATCTTGGGTGACCTGTGCATGAAAAAGCACCAGTTTAGCAAATTATGGGCATTTCCGACGCATTTTTTGAGCTAGGCAAGAGAGGGTTTGGGCCTACAGTTGGGTGTACTTGACCTAGCGGTTTGTAATAGGTTGTGAGCCTATTTATCAGATAGCAGGCCTCAGTAAATTTCTATAGGAAATACAATACATCAGATTGAATACAAATGCCCAGCCTTTGTATGGACAACATAGGTAGAATTTTCCCTATTTCACACCCACAGTATCCTAAAGTAGCAGATGTGGAGGAGTTTAGGAGGCGCCCAACCCTTGTAATATCTCATCCATTGGTGTGTCATTTGTAGAGGAATTGTAGCCTCAGAGGAAGGCCCTACCATCTTTCCAATCCCTATCTCAGTGATGTGGAAAATTTTGTGAGGGCCAATAAATCTTTGGAGAAATTTGTGCCCAAATATTTGATATTTATGTGCAGCAATCCTAGAAATCAAAATTTGATGTGGCAGTATCAGCGTTCAATCCCATGGAGCATTCATTTACAGTTTATAGTGGACGTTCAACTGTTAGGGAAATCATTTCAGTGTTTGAGAGTTCATATTGAGCATATATTATTCCATTTGTATGTACACCTATTGAGGAAGGATGTCACACCTTGGAGGAGGTTCTTATACATGATTTTATGCAACTAAAGCATAAAATATCACTCTCCAGAAGTCAATTGTTGGACATAAATCACTGCTATAATAACTTCTACAAAATGTACATACCTTGAAGTTGCAAACATGAGGATGCACTAACAATGACATGGAATATGATGAACCAGATATTTCAAGTCCTCTTCATACCCGTATGATAGAAGAAGGTCTTCCCAAATTATGGGTTCCTTCAATTTCTTGAAAATGGCCACATTTTCCATAGGAATAGAGAATACATTTAAAATTATTTCGACATGTCTTATACCTAGAAGCCTCCATTTCTCTTAATATTTCCTTTGCTTCACACGGAAGATTTTTGACTGCCAATGCACTGATAAGTTACTTGCCTCCACATATCACAAATACTTGCCATATTGTGCCAAGTGGTAGAGTGCAAGCTCAATATGGTGTCTAATAGGCGAGGCCTCATTGTTTGCATTTTGTACAATCCAAGGTAATGTCCCATCATCAATTAGAAGAGACGATCAGGGGGGGCGCACGAAGATGCTCCCCAAATTTGTTGCAATAGGGCCGCGCTAGCGGAGAAAAAAAATAGCGTGACCACACCTAAGGAGATGGGCACGTGCCTCTAGGTTCGGTACTGATCCCTTGTTAAAAATATATAAAAAACAGTCAACAATTTCCCCATTTTTCATTTGGCCGGCCGAGCGCGTCCTCTTCCTCTGCGTACGCATCCATTCAAATACCAACGGAGGCCAAATCCACTCCAAAACCACCCAACAACACCCACAAACTTGTCACCACTTCGATTAATAGGTAAATATCACGTTTCTTTTCAATTTTATTCATTATTTGTGTCAATTTTTGTATTTTTTTGTTTATGTAATTGTAAATAATTCCCAATTTTTAAAAACAATGAACCAATTTTCAACTGCAGATTGCAACTGAGACAATGAGTGAACAAGATGGTAACCCCTAATCTGGTGGAACACAAGAAAGCCCAAACCTTGGAACCAATGCCAAAGAAAACTGTGAACACAATCCAAATGCCGAACAAAACCAAAACCCACAACCTAATTTTGAACAAGATGACCTTAACCACTATGTAAATGAAATGGGAGTGCACACTCGCGAACTTAGAAACTCGGGTGAACCATCTCGATTGTCTCTTGCCACGTCAATTGAGAACTCAATTGACTCCCTCATACATGCAGACTAGCAATTGACCGAGATGACTAAATTTAGAGCTAGGATGCGGGAGTACTACTCCATGGGCATCTCCAAGGAAGTAATAAAAGATTTGAACATTACAAAAGCCCAATTATATAGTATGTTCACTGATCCGAAAACAGGCCAACCGCTGAACATTACAAAGTCACGTGTCTGCATGGATTGGTGTCATTACCAACCATGGAGGGACAACTGGATGCAGAGGTGGTTCATGGTGTACGATAAACCTCCCTGCAATAATGGGGAGGTTCCACAGTACTTCCGTCGCCAACTGTGGGTTCAGTTTTTCCTCGGTTTACATGTCAACTATTTTGACATAACCGAGTTCCAAGCATTAGAGAGATTTTGAGGTCAAAAAAGGGCCTCCTAAGAGATGTACTGCAAAAATATGAGATATATTAAAATATTATGAATTGGGGGTTTTATGGGGTAGGTATATATGACGAGTCACCTCCCACACTATTTTCTATGCACAATATAAATAACCATGGTTGAGTTACTTTTCAAAATTCACTAGAAATAAAATTAATAAAATAAGACTACATTGATGTGACTAAGATTCATTGCAAATTCCCAAAAATGTATTGTCCTTTAACATTTATTTGTCTTGAACTTGCAAATGAAATTAAATAATAAAAAACATTTTTAAGAGTTTTTTTTTTAATTTTATGTTGACTTTTTATGTTTAGTACTTTTCTCATGAATTTAATAATGTAATTTAATTGAGAATTTATTTACATGTAAAATGTCAATAATATTATTATAATCCACATTGCATTATTATTATTTATTAGTTTGACATTATGTTATTAAATAGAATGGAGTGAATATATAATTTAACATTAAAAACATAAAAATGATAATATATTATTTTATAAAAAAATGTGAAAGGATTTTCTTTATGAATTAGGAGTACTTCACTTGAAAATGACAATAATATTATTTTATGTGAAAGTGTGAAAATCCATTCATTATGAGTACTTTACTTGAAAATGACAATAATATTATTTTATAAAAAAACTATCATTATGAGTACTTTACTTTATGACTTAAAAGTGCTTACACCACTACCTTGGTTAACTATGTGTTTTCATCCACCATAGAAAAATTGACAAATAAGCATTCTTAACTCATGCAATGCCACCTCACCAAGGGGGATGATGTCATCTACTAGAATGTGATTGGTTGTATTTTATAGTACATTTTCTTTGTTTTGAGGCCATTTTTTGACCTCAAAATTTCTCTAATGGTGTTGGGCGTGGCTCTACCCAATATCGACGTGCTTCCAGGAGGAACCCACTGAGAGGGCCACCAGCTCCGAGGCGCGACCCCAACCCCTCTCCCCAGCCACCTCAGTTTCCCCATAAGCTTGATCAGATCGAGGTGGCAATGAGGAATGTTGCACGTGGTCTCCTCAGACACACCTCCTTTGTAGCAGTGACTACAGTGGAGAGGTTGGGTGACCTTAATAGAGATCCAGGTGCAGGGCCTTCATGACAGGGCCAGGATAGACCCATGACCGATGGTAGCCATGCTGGGAATTCAAGTTTGACGGGGACAATGCCACATCTTTGTCCGCATTGCGAGCACACTTGCCTTGGCCCGACCGAGGGTTGTTATATGGATCAGGTTAGCAATTTTTTTAATGTGTTTTCAATCATCACTTTATAACTTGTAAAGTATTTTGAAAGTATTTTTGTTTGACCTAAACTATTATTTCGATGAACAGTTATTCAGAGCTGATACACCGAGATGGGAGAACGTAGAATCTCCCAACCTGGATGCAGCAATGGCAGCTGCAACTGAAATTGCGGCACCCCACACGGAGGTATTTTCAGTACCTGACACAATTTTTTTATTACTCATGTCATTTATATTACTCAAGTATTTATATTTATGGCATACACGTTGATAGTTCGTACAATGTTTTTGAATATCTTGATTTCCTAGATAATGACTTGTTTAACATGTTCATAACATGATGCATTTTGTTGTCCATGGGTGTTTCGTGACTATGGTGATCAGCCACCCCCACCAGGGATTGGCACATCACCATATACACAGGTACAATGTGTAGTTATAAGCATGCTTTTAATTTGATTTTTTACGACTTACTATGGTTTAATTTATTGTTTGTTTACTAAATTGTGATATTACAAATGTATATGTAGGTTCCACCAGCAGCTATGTCTCCGTATTTTAGTGTTTTGTATCCACCCTCTCCCATGAGTCCCCCCCCCCTCGCTTTCATCTAGATCCCCCCCTACATCCACCCCCTCCCTTCCATCCATCCCCCCCTCTCCAACCATACTCCCCCCCTCCATCCATCCTCCCCCACTCGCCCACCCCCCTACGTCCATACATTCCCCCCAATTTATCCACGCCCCCATGTCTATCCATCCTCCCCCATTCATCCACGCCCCCCCTTCCTTCCACCTTCCCCTCTTCGTCCACAACCTCCCATTTGTCCATCCTCCTCCCTCCATGCAAGACTACCATCCCAAGCACCATCCCTCAACACCATCCATAGCCCTTTCTGTTTGATACCCTCTATCCTATAGCCGACAGTGGCTCATAGTCCACATGGTCCTCCTCCACCCCACACCACCGTGTCTTCTCCCACCATATCATCCCCACTTCGCACCACTATTGTGGCATGTAATCTTCAAATATCCTCATCAGTATCTCCAGCGGTTGCACCCGTAGTGGATGCCACTACATCTGCGCCCCCCCCATCACTGCATCGGAGTTGGTTGTCCGGCCATCTGCTCCACCTGCTAGCTTAGAAGGCCAGCCATGTCCATCGTCAGAGGTGTTCACAGTGAGAATCAATTTAATTTATGAAAATATTTTGATGCATTGAAAAAAATTAATTTAAGCAATTATGACTTTTCAATGAAATGATTGTTTTAAATGTTGTAGGCTGGAATTGCTGAGAGGCTCCACAGATCCAGTACACCTGTCCAACGTTTCCCACTCATGTCAGAGGTGATTTATTTAATATTCGAATTCTATATTTGTTTTATAAATGTGGTAAATGTTGCAAATGCTTGAAAATGAAGGTATCTTATATCATTTGTTCCATATCTCGGAGAGACGGTCTACTCCTAGACGGACCAAGACCCGAGGCACCGGTAGCTCGAAGAGTAGGGAGATCGACTTTGGATTTGCACATGGGAGTGACAATGGTGGTCACAATGCTTGACACGCCACGTGTTATGTACACTAGCCACGATGTGGCACTTTTCTTCACCAGTTTTGATGTACTTTGCATCTACGGCACGAGTTGCCATGTATTTTGTATCTACAGCATTAGGTGTCGCATTTTGTGTAGGGCACGAGTTCCCAATGTACATACATTGGGAACCATGTTCCACTATTCACTAAAAATTCTATATGTTTGGATGATTTTTTTAGCCTTGATGTACATGGATTTTCAGTTATGTGATTTATATATCTCATTGTCTAATGTGGTTGTCTCATGTTGTGTGTATCATGATGTGATGTTGTATAAATTTGGGTTTTACCTAGATCTTAGAAGAGAAGTAGGATATCGTAGTTCAGCTTGGTTTATCTTTCCACATCTAAAAGATTCTAATGGTATCTATGTTAAGAGAACATTGTAAACATAGGCTAAAACAAACAAAATCATGTGTGAGAATTAATCTAAAAACAAACGGAATAAATTGATGGACAAATCACACCTCATGGCACATAAGATATATATTGGGTACTTGAGTACTAGGAAAGGAACACTTAAAAATAGAAAATGTCCATTGTTGTCAAAAGGTTAAAATGAGATCCAACATGATTTTTAATAGCTCTACATAATGAGATCCAAAAGGCCATACTCTACATAATGAAATGTCGTCACTAGTATTTATTTTGACCATTTTGTCCACTTAAGATCATGCAACAAATTAATAACCAAGTTATGGAATCATTTCTTAATCAATTGTCACCATACAAATAGGACAACCTTGAGCACAATGTATAGCTAGCTCATTAATTCTCACTCACATATATAGCCAACTTTGATTTGATGACCATCACATCCACTACCATTTACAATTAGGACTTCCTTAATTTATCATTATGTGATAGCGATCTAATTTTATGTATGCATATATGTGTATAGTGGTTTGGATTCAAATGTATGCAGATGAATATATATGTACAATGAAAATGATTTAATCTTTACATGTATTATAATTTAGGGCTAGATCTTAGGATACATAATAGGGTTTCATTGTGATTAGAATACAAACTAGGGTTTATGCTACCAACTAGTGTTTTTAGGATAGGCTCTCGTGTTTCTAGGCTAGCATCCAAGCTCCAAGGTCACCATATTAATGTTTAATTCGACTATCATGTCATCATTCTGACCAATACCATGCCCACTACTACAATCACCATCAAGCCTCTCAATCCCACTTTGAACATTTCCCATACTTCCAAGTTAAAATTGATAGGTCTTGTTGCTAAAATCTTTCCACTTATCTATTCACATAGACAAATCCACTCCTATGAAAGATTTTTTGTAGCTTGGTATGTGCAAGTTCACATGCAATAATACTTGAGAGATCACTTTACCCATGATCCATGGAAGATTCATTGGAGTCATATGAACCTCACTGTGATCACCCCAACCATGGTCAAGATGCTAAGATCCATCCTTAGTAGACAAAACCTCATGTTGGCACCCATACCACACTCAAAGATAAAAAAATTCTTTGAAAGGGCATGTTTGGGGGTTGAGGGAATCTTGATTTTTTTATAATCACACATGAGAGGTTCTTAGAGTCAAATACATTGGGTATAAATAAATTCCCCAACGTCTTCCTCATCTTCATCATCATCTTCATCACCATCGCCATCATCATCAATGCCTTCATCATCATCACCATCTTCATCATCATCACCATCACCATCTTCATCATCATCACCATCACCATGACCATCAACTTTACCACCATCACCATAATCATCAACTTCACCATCTTCATCATCATCACCATCTTTGTCATCATCACCATCTACATATTTTGGATGCGAGACCGAACCATCACCATCTTCATCATCACCATCACCATCACCATCAACCTCACCACCATAACCATCATCATCAACATCACCATCTTCATCATCATCACCATCTTCATCACCATCACCATCTTCATATTTTGGATGCAAGATGGAACCATCACCATCTTCATCATCACCATCACCATCACCATCACCATCACCATCACCATCAACCTCACCACCATCACCATCATCATCAACGTCACCATCTTCATCATCATCACCATCTTCATCACCATCACCATCTCCATCTTTTGGATGCGAGACGAAACCATCACCATCTCTATCATCACCATCACCATCACCATCAACCTCACCACCATCACCATCATCATCACCATCACCATCACCATCACCATCACCATCAACCTCACCCAAACGCTAGCCCTAACCCTCACCCAAACCCTAGCACTGAGCCATCTTCTCCATCCTCACCATCACCATCACCGTCACAATCAACGTCTTCATCATCACCACCATCTCCATCATCATCATTGACTCTAACTCTAACCCTAATTCAATTTCCTTCTATAACCCTAGCCCTAACCCTCACCCAAACCCTAGCACAAAGCCATATTCTCCATCCTCACCATCACCATCACCCTCACCATCAACATCTTCATCATCACTACCATCTCCATCATCATCATTGACTCTACCTCTAACCCTAATTCAATTTCCTTCTATAACCCTAGCCCTAACCCTCACCCAAACCATAGCACTAAGCCATCTTCTCCATCCTCACCATCACCATCACCGTCACCATCAATGTCTTCATCATCACCACCATGTTAGGAACCCATGTCTTTACTTTGTTAGTATATTGTTGTTGGACGCATATGCTTTGTAAGTCATCCCGTAGTATTTTTTGATCCATAGTTTGTGTTATTGTTGTTGGCGCATATGCTTTGTAATTCGCCCATAGTTTTGTTGATCCATAGATTGTATTGACCCATGGTTTTGACCCGTAATAATTGTTGATCTATATTTTGTATTGGCCCATGGTTTGTATTGACACATGGTATTGACCCATGGTATTGGCACCTAGACTTAGTATATAAGTGTGTGTTGAGGCCTATGAAGGCACCGTGAAGTTAATTGTATTGAGCTTGCTCAAAGGAGGTTGCCCCCTCAAAGTGGCCTGTGATCAATATAAAAGTGATTATGAGTTCTATTATTTCTGATATCTCGTGTATTTGCATTAATTAATTATTGCAGGTTCATCACATCTGGTATCAGAGCACTTTCTTGGGCTCGTTGGGTGGAGTTTTTGCCAAAAACAATTTGCATCTGTTGCAGCTTCGGATTTGGGAATAATCTCTATCTGCTTAACTGTGGGAATTACTTGGGCATAAGCCCTAAAACTCATTGTGAGGAGTACCACAGGAACCCCAAAGTAGCTAGCCCATTGAGAGGACCTGCCAGCGAAAAGGGCAACGGCCCCTACCTGATTGACTAGTTCCCACCCATGAGGTAAACCAAGAGCTATCGTTTGTGGCAAAGCGGTTATAAGTTTTACATGAGCCGTGGAGTGAGCGGTACTGCCCCAATACGCAAGCCGTCAGACAACATTGGAGGCCGAATGAAACACCTGAATTGTTCAGAAGCCGTACATACCTCGGGTCCATATCTATTTTCAGCTAAACTGTTGCCGATCACTTCCGCTCCAGATCCAGCCGTTTTAGATCTATTTTGAAAGTCGTTCCAGATCCATTCGTTGTTTCATATCCAGCCATTTTCGATCCCTTCCGCGTCGTTACAGATCCATCTGTTGCAGATCCCTTCCGTGCCGCTGTTGCCGATCCATTTCTGGAAAAACAAAAGGAGTATAAAATTTCATTTTTCGGCCATATCTCCCTTGTTTCAACTCTGTTTTCCCTGAAACTTCACTGACATCCCTGCAATCCCATTCTGCATATTTCATTCTTGAAGACCCTATCCCAAATTCCACTTCCCAAGACCAAAAATCTCACATTTGTCCATTTTTAGGGTTTGCCATAACTTCTTCAATTTTCACCCGAATGCCTTCAAATTTTACCATAGAGTTCCCGCTTCTGAAATCCCCATTTTTTGCTTCCCTGTCCTTCAGAAAGTGTCAAAAACCAAGTCAAACCCCAATTACCCCTCCGAGTTTTTCCCAAATCCAAATTTCCCTTTACTAAATAAGCTTGTGTTTGTGTTTTTCTATCCATCCCCCCCCCAACAAAATAAAAAAAATAAAAAATTCTTGGTTATGGTTGTCACTCGCACAGGAGAAAAAACCATGGAGGAAGCACTTGCAGCCATCCAAACCAAAATCCAAGATCTGGATGAAAAATTTCTCATCCTCCATCTTCAGCATTCAGCCATGAACAATAACCGACAACTAGAATCTTCTGCAGCCACTGGGTTCTCTTCTTCCAGCAATTTTCGTGGACCGAAGCTTGATTTTCCTCGCTTCAATGGTACTGATCCGACTAGATGGATATATCGAGCAAAACAATATTTCAGTCTACATAATACTTTATGTCCAGAAAGTTCCACTTGCATCCTTTCATTTGGAACAGGAAGCCCTTCAATGGTACCATTGGTACATCAAAGCTCATCCCGAGCCAAACTAGACAAATTTTTGCCAACTCCTTTTGTCACAATTTGGTCCTAGTGCTTTTCATGACTTCACGGGAGCACTCACTAAACTTCACCAAATTGGCACAGTGAGAGAGTATCAGACAAAATTTGAGAAATTGGCCAATCACACAGAAGGATTGTCTGATGAATTCTACAGGATTTGTTTTATCAGTGGTCTCAAGGATGAAATCCGCTCAGAAGTCAAAATGTTCTGTCCCAACACAATGATGGAAGTCCTAGGGTTGGATAAATTGGCAGGGGACAAGATCACAGCTCAATAATGCTCCAAACCCACCTTTGTTCCCTTCAGAAATATGGGTTCCCAACGACCTCCCATCACGCCTGTTCCTTGAACAACTCCTATCAAGCATCTGTCTGAAACAGAGATGCAGGCACAACGAGAAAAAGGGCTTTGTTATAATTGTGATGAGAAATTCACTCGGGGACATAGATGTGTTCAACAAAAGCTCTATCTCTTGGATGTGGATTCTCCGCCTGGCTTAGAACTTGGTGAAGAAGCTCCAGATACAGTAGATGTTCAGGTCGACATTCAGCACCCGCCTGTTGACACCCCATCTCAAGACGACCCACCCGAGATCTCTCTCCATGTTGTAACTGGCGTCACCACCCCACAAACAATGCACGTCAGGGGATACTTCAAGAAGCTCCCTCTTACCATACTCATTGATTCTGGTAGCACTCATAACTTCATTGACCCTCGGATTTCCAAACAGGCTGATTGTTTTGTCCATCCTTGCTCCAACTTTGAAGTCATGGTTGCCAATGGGGGCACCTTACCTTGTAAGGGGAAGTGTCATAATGTGCATGTCTCTATGGAATATTATAACCTGCGCTCTGACATGTTTTCCTTATCCTTAAGTGGATGTGATGTAGTTTTGGGCGTTCAGTGGTTACGCACACTTGGCCCCATCTTATGGGATTTTGATGAACTTTGGATGCAGTTTTCAGTCAATGGGACACAACACAAATTTATGGGCTTACAACCAGGGTCTCTCTGCATCATTAGTTCACATCGCTTGGAAAAGATCCTTAAGAAGAATTCACATGGTGTCATTGCTCAGCGCCATTCCCTTCAGATGCACCCACCAACGGTCTCCACTACTTCCTTGGATAGATATGCAGGTGTCTTTGTTGCACTAGTGGGCTTGCCGCCTTCAAGAGACCTTTCCGGTAAGAATTTAGTCGCATCTACCTCTCAGCAGGAAATGATGGCTATTTTGCATGCAATACAGAAGTGGCAGCCATACCTATTAGGGAATTATTTCTGCATCAAGACTGATCTCCAGAGTCTGAAAAATTTTCTGGAACAATGGGTCTCCTCCCCAACACACCTGAAATGGGTTATCCAACTCATGGTTTATCCCTATGCGATCACTTACAAGAAGGGTAAGGACAATATGCTGGCAGATGCTCCTTCTCGCACATTTGATGACCCAGTTTCTCTTACAGCTATTTCTCTGCTTGTTCCAAATTAGTTGCAATTTGTTCAACAGGGCTCTCTCTTCTATGAAATCCATGCTTCTTCATCAGCAGGGCACTCTGGGTTCCTCAAAACGTATGACCAAGAACAATGTAACTTCTTTTGGTAGGGATCGAAAATGACAATTCAACGGATGGTGGTTGACTGTAATACTTTCCAAGTCAACAAGGGTGGAACGACCCTCCTTTCGGGACTGCTCGAACCCTTGCGCATCCCTACACAGATTTGGACAACTATTTCTATGGATTTCCTGGAAGTGCTCCAGTGGTATAGTACCACATCTAAAAGGACACCATATGAAGTAGTCTATGGATAGGCACTGCCAGTTCTTCTTCCATACACCTTCAACAACTCCCCAGTTCAGGCAATTGACTCAATTCTTCGAAACCGCGATCAACTTCTTCTCATTCTACAGGACAATCTTCACATGGCAAGAATTCAATTGAAACAACAAGACGATCAACACCGTTCTGCGTGCACTTTTCACTTAGCTGATATGGTTCTTCTTCGTCTACAGCCTTCCATGCAATCCTCCCTAAAACTCAAAAGGCACCAATGTCCCAGAATGCAACCTGAAGATGCTACAGGGGACCCACTCCTTCAAATTCTGCATCAATTTCCACATCTAAAGCTTTGAGGACAGAGCTTTTTCTAAGGGAGAGGGGATGTTAGGAACCCATGTCTTTACTTTGTTAGTATATTGTCGCTGGATGCATATGCTTTGTAAGTTGTCCCGTAGTATTTGTTGATCCATAGTTTGTGTTATTGTTGTTGGCGCATATGCTTTGTAAGTCGCCCATAGTTTTGTTGATCCATAGTTTGTATTGGCCCATGGTTTTGACCCGTAATAATTGTTGATCTATATTTTGTATTGGCCCATGGTTTGTATTGACACATGGTATTGACCGATGGTATTGGCACCTAGACTTAGTATATAAGTGTGTGTTGAGGTCTATGAAGGCACCATGAAGTTAATTGTATTGAAGTTGCTCAAAGGAGGTTGCCCCCTCGAAGTGGCCCGTGATCAATACAAAAGTGATTCTGAGTTCTATTATTTCTGATATCTCGTGTATTTGCATTAATTAATTCTTACAGGTTCATCACACACCATCTCCATCATCATCATTGACTCTAACTCTAACCCTAATTCAATTTCCTTCTATAACCCTAGCCCTAAACCTCACCCAAACCCTAGCACTAAGCCATCTTCTCCATCGTCACCATCACCATCACCCTCACCATCAACATCATCATCACCACCATCTCCATCATCATCATTGACTCTACCTATAACCCTAATTCAATTTCCTTCTATAACCCTAGCCCTAACCCTCACCCAAACCCTACCACTAAGCCATCTTCTCCATCCTCACCATCACCATCACCGTCACCATCAACATCTTCATCATCACCACCATATCCATCATCATCATTGACTCTACCTCTAGCCCTAATTCAATTTCCTTCTATAACCCTAGCCCTAACCCTCACCCAAACCCTAGCACTAAGCAATCTTCTCCATCCTCACCATCACCATCACCGTCACCATCAACGTCTTCATCATCACTACCATCTTCATCATCATCATTGACTCTACCTCTAACCCTAACTCTAACTCCAACTCTAACTCTAACTCCAGGTTCCTCATCAAAGCCTCCATCATCATCATCTTCATGACCATCGCCATCACCATCACCATCACCGTCAACCTCTTCATCATCATCACCATCATCATCATCATATGTTCCCGGTGGGTGATTTTCTAGAGTTCACCCCCGTGTGCAAATATTGCACACTCCCTCACTGAGAAAAACCCTAGTTTCCAAGATTGACCTACAAGATGAGGGAGGGGCCACCGGGCCGAAGGAGAGGGGCACCCCTAGCACTATCCCGGTGTGATGAATCCAACGGAGTCGACGGTTTGTCGATCCAATCCACGGTCTTCATTCTATGGCTCATCCTATCTCGCATCCAGAAGGCCTTCACGGACACATGTCGGATACCTGCTAGGGGCGTAGAACTCCAACCGTGCAACAAAACCAGGTTCCTTGGAGTTCTGTAGGCATGTCTAGGCAGGTTCCGGCTGGGAAAGCTAGCCACAAGTGCACGGTGGATGATTTTCCAGAGTTGACCCTCGTGTGCAAAAAATGCACACTCCCTCACTGAGCAAAACCCTAGTTTCCAAGATCGATGTACAAGATGTGGGAGGGGCCACCGGACCAGAGGGGAGGGGCACTCCTAGCACTATCCCAGTGTGTTGAATCCAACGGAGTCGACAGTTCATCGATCCAAGCCACAGTCTTCATTCTATGGCTTGTCCCATCTTGCATCCAAAAGGCCTTCAGGGACACCTGCTGGATACCTGTCGAGGGCGCAGAACTCCAACCATGCAACAAAACCAGGTTTCAAGGAGTCCTTTAGGTGTTTTTAGGCAGGTTTCAGCCAGGAACGCTAGCCACAAGTGCCTGGTGGGTGATTTTCTAGAGTTGACCCCCGTGTGCAAAAATTGCACACTCCCTCACTGAGCAAAACCCTAGTTTCCAAGATGGACATACAAGATGAGGGTGGGGCCACCGAGTCAGAGGGGAGGGGCACCTATAGCACTATCCCAGCATGCTGAATCCAATGGATTCGATGGTTCATCGATCCGAGCCACGGTCTCCATTCTATGGCTCATCCTGTCTCGCATCCAGAAGGCCTTCACGGACACCTGCTGGATACCTGCCAGGGATGTAGAATTCCAACCGTGCAACAAAACTGGGTTTCGGGGATTCCTGCAGGTGTGTCTAGGTAGGTTCCAGCTAGGAATGCTAGCCACAAGTTCTCGGTGGGTGATTTTCCAGAGTTGACCCCCGTGTGCAAAAATTGCACACTCCCTCACTGAGCAAAACCCTAGTTTCCAAGATGGATGTACAAGATGAGGGTGGGGCCACCGGGATGGAGGGGAGGGGCATCCCTAGCACTATCCCAGCGTGATGAATCCAATGGATTCGATGGTTCGTCGATCCGAGCCACGGTCTTCATTCTATGGCTCGTCCCGTCTCGCATCGAGAAGGGCTTCAGGGACACTTGCTGGATACCTGTCGGGGGCGTAGAACTCCAACGGTGCAAAAAAACCAAGTTCCGTGGAGTCATGCAGGAGTGTCTAGGTAGGTTTTGGCCGGGAATGATAGCCAAAAGTGCCCGGTGGATGATTTTCCAGAGTTGACCCCCGTGTGCAAAAATTGCACACTCCCTCGTTGAGCAAAACCCTAGTTTCCAAGATGGACGCAAAAGATGAGGGTGGGGCCACCGGGCCGGAGGGGAGGGGCACCCCTAGCACTATTCTGGTGTGCTGGATCTAACGGAGTCAACGGTTTGTCGATCTGAGCCACGGTCTTCATTCAATGGCTCGTCCTGTCTCGCATCTAGAAGGCCTTCAGGGACACCTGTTGGATACCTGTCGGGGGCATAGAACTCCAAACGTGCAATAAAACCGGGTTCTGGGGAGTCCTACAGGTGTGTCTAGGTAGGTTCAGACAAGACCTGTGGGAGCTAACGAAATCCAAGTCTGCTCAGCGGTTTGGGTTCCGTGGCCGCGGAGAAAATGCCCAAAGTGTCCTTGAATGGCCTCGGGGTGCCCGACTAGAAATCATGTGGCACCCGAACCGTGGCTCGGTTCATGAATCCGTCGATTCCAGTGGGTCCGAGACGGCGTGTTTCAGCCACGGGACCCCCCACAGCGTCCCCTGAAGACCCGGAAGCGGTGCCAACAAGCCATCTCCTGAGCTAGGGTTTTGCTTAGTGATGGCCATTCCAAATTTGCTCAAGGGGGCCATTTCTCTTCTGGAGGCCCCCAGGCATGTGTGGCCACCATGGACGGGTCCACTATGGCCACGTGGACCTGTGGGAGCTGACGAAATCTGAGTCCGCTCGCCGGGTCGGGTTCCGTGGCCCCGGGGAAAATCCTCCAGGTGTCCCTGAACGGCCCCGGGATGCCTGAGTAGAATGCCCATGGCACCCGAACCATTGCTCATTTTGCGAATACGTTGATTCCGGTGGGTCCGGAATGGTGGGTTTTAGCTAGGGGACCCCCCACAGCATCCCCTAAAGACCCAAAAGCGATTCCAACGAGCCATCTCCGGAGCTAGGGTTTTGCTCAGTGATGGCCATTCCAAATTTTCTCAAGGGGGCCATTTCTCATCCGGATGCCCCCGAACGTGCGTGGCCACAATGGACAGGTACACTATGGCCATGTGGACCTATGGGAGCCGACGAAATCCGAGTCCGCTCGTCGGGATGGGTTACGTGGCACCGGGGCAAATCCTCCAGGTGTCCCTGAACGGCCCCGGGGTGCCCGACTAGAATGCCCATGGCACCTGAACCGTGGCTCTATTCGCAAATCCATCGACTCCCATGGGTCTAGGATGGTGGGTTTTAGCTAGGGGACCCCCCACAGTGTCCCTTGAAGACCCGGAAGTGGTGCCAATGAGCCATCTCCGAAGCTATTGTTTTGCTCAGTGATGGCCATTCCAAATTCTCTCAAGGGGTGCATTTCTCGTCCGGAGGCCCCCAAGCATGCCTGGCCACTGTGGTGCCCGAATGGAATGCCCGTAGCACCCAAAGGCCATTCTAGATTCTCTCAAGGGGGCGATTTCTTGTCTGGAGGCAGAAGAAGATCAATTTTTGACCAAACAATGTAGTTATTACATGTGGAGGTAGCGATTTCCTATGGAAAACGAGTGTAGGGTTGAGCAGAGGAAAGATGTTGGTAAATGGGCTATTACATTAGCTTTTTCGATGGGCTGCTGTAGGTATCTATGCTTTGGTGGCTATAGGTATCTATGCTTTTCTTCTGAGATAAATCCTATTTCCATCGGAAGAAAAGCATAAATACCTACAGCCGCCATATTTCCTTCTATAAACCGCTTTCCCATCGGAAAAGCTAATGCAATAGCCCATTTCCCAACATCTTTCCTCTGCTCAACCCTACACTCATTTTCCATGGGAAACCACTGCCTCCATATGTATTAACTACATTGTTTTATCAAAAATTAATCTTATTCTGCTAACTACATTGTTTTGTCGAAAATTGATCTTCTTCTTCCTCCAGACGAGAAATGGCCCCCTTGAGCGAATATGGAATGGCCATCATTGAGAAAAACCCTAGCTCCGGGGATGGCCCATTGGAACCACTTCCAGGGCTTCGAGGCACACTGTGGGGGGTCCCCGAGCTGAAACCCGATGTCCCGGACCCACTGGAGTAAACGGATTCGCGAACCGAGCCACGGTTCCGGTGCCATGCGCATTCTAGTCGGGCACCCGAGGGCCATTCAGGGACACCTGGAGGATTTTCCCCGTGGCCACGGAACCTAACCCGGCAAGAGGACTTGGATTATGTCACCTCTGACAGGTCCACATGGCCATTGTGGACCTATCCACAGTGGCCATACACGCCCGGGGCATCCGGACGAGAAATGGCCCCCTTTAGCGAATTTGGCATGGCCTTCACACTAGGGTCAACTCTAGAAAATATTCCACTGGGAATGTAGGGCTAGCGTTCCCAGTTGGAACCTACCTAGATGCACTTGTAGGACTCCCCGAAACCCAGTTTTGTTGCACGGTTGGAGTTCTACGCCCCTGGCAGTTATCCAATAGGTGTCCTTGAAGGCCTTCTGGATGCGAGACGGGACGAGCCATAGAATGAAGAACATGGCTCAGATCGATGAACTGTCGACTCTGTTGGATTCAACATTCTAGGATAGTGCTAGGGGTGCCCCTCCCCTCTGGCCCGGTGGCGCCACCCTCATCGTGTACGTCCATCTTGGAAACTAGGGTTTTTCTCAGTGAGGGAGTGTGCAATTTTTGCACATGGGGGTCAACTCTGGAAAATCATCCACTGGTCACTTGTGGCTAGCGTTCTCGGCCGGAACCTACCTAGACACACCTGCATGACTCCCCGAAACCCGGTTTTGTTGCACGGTTGGAGTTCTACGCCCCCGACAGGTATCCAGCAGGTGTCCCTGAAGGCCTTCTGGATGCGAGACGGGACGAGCCATAGAATGAAGACCGTGGCTCGGATCGATGAACTGTCAACTCCGTTGGATTTAGCACACCAGGATAGCGCTAGGGGTGCCCCTCCCCTCTGGCCTGATGGCCCTGCCCTCATCTTGTACATCCATCTTGGAAACTAGGGTTTTCCTTAGTGAGGGAGTGTGCAATTTTTGCACATGGGGGTCAACTCTGGAAAATCATCCACTGGTCACTTCTGGCTAGCGTTCCCAGCCGAAACCTACCTAGACACACCTACAAGACTCCACGGAACCCGATTTTGTTGCATGGTTGGAGTTCTACGCCCTCGGCAGGTATCCAACAGGTGTCCCTGAAGGCCTTCTGGCAGCGAGACGGGACGAGCCATAGAATGAAGACTGTGGCTCGGATCGATGAACCATCGAATCCATTGGATTCAGCACGTCGGGATAGTGCTAGGGGTGCCCCTCCTCTCCTGCCAGGTGGCCCCGTCCTCATCTTGTACGTCCATCTTGGAAACTAGGGTTTTTCTCAGTGAGGGAGTGTGCAATTTTTGGACACGGGGGTCAACTCTGGAAAATCATCCACCGGGAACTTGTGGCTAGCGTTCCCAGCCAAAACCTGCCTAGATACACCTGCATGACTCTCCGGAACCCATTTTTGTTGCACAGTTGGAGTTCTACGCCCCTGACAGGTATCCAGTAGGTGTCCCTGAAGGCCTTCTGGCAGCGAGACAGGATGAGCCATAGAATGAAGACCATGGCTCGGATCGACGAACCGTTGACTCCGTTGGATTCATCACGTCGGGATAGTGCTAGGGGTGCCCCTCCCCTCTGACCCGATGGCCCTTCCCTCATCTTGTACGTCCATCTTGGAAACTAGGGTTTTGCTCAATGAAGGAGTGTGCAATTTTTTCACACGGGGGTCAACTCTGGAAAATCACCCACCGGGCATGTATGATGATGAAGATGGTGATGATGATGAAGAGGTTGACAGTGATGGTGATGGCGATGGAAATGGTCATGAAGATGATGATGATGGAGGCTTTGATGAGGAACCTGGAGTTAGAGTTAGAGTTGGAGTTAGAGTTAGGGTTAGAGGTAGAGTCAATGATGATGATGGAGATGGTGGTGATGATGAAGATGTTGATGGTGATGGTTATGGTGATGGTGAGGATGGAGAAGATGGCTTAGTGCTAGGGTTTGGGTGAGGGTTAGGGCTAGGGTTATATAAGAAAATTGAATTAGTGTTAGAGTTAGAGTCAATGATGATGATGGAGATGGTGGTGATGACGAAGACGTTGATAGTGACGGTGATGGTGATGGTGAGGATGGAGAAGATGGCTTAGTGCTGGGTTTTGGGTGAGGGTTAGGGATAGGGTTATAGAAGGAAATTGAACTAGGGTTAGAGTTAGAGTCAATGATGATGATGGATATGGTGATGGCGATGGTGATGGTGATGATGAAGGAGATGGTTTAGTGCTAGGGTTTGGGTGAGGGTTAGTGCTAGGGTTTGTGTGAGGGTTGATAATGCAATGTTTTCAAATATATTTGGTGTATGCTAATGGATAAGGATACAAGTGCAAATATGAAGAATTTTTCCTATGTATACTATGACCTATTACTTCATGGTTATTATGAGTGATTGACCTACTAGATTAGGTAAGGTGTTATATGATGGGTTCACATATGGTTTAAGTTTGTGCACATAAGTTAAGTGGATGTATACATGAGGTATCACAGGGTGTATGTGGTTGTTATGAGCCTAACTAAGTGGATGTTGATATAATTGAGATATTCTCTCAGCTAAGTATGTGTTAGGTGAGTATTTTTATGATTAATTTTTATAATATCTTCGTGTTTAGGTTGAGTGTTAAGTTATTAAGAGATGTTCTCTCAACTTCTCTTTTTGTTAAGGAAGTAGTTACATGTCCTTAATGTACATATACATGTAATAAATGTGCAATTGCATTGAATTTTGTCGAAAAACATCTCCCTATATTTTCTAATAAATCTAACAAGACAACCGAAAGCAACAAAATATTGGGAAGTTTCATTTGTAGGATAAGAGGATTAACATATAATAAAGTATATTTTTCATTGATAATTATGTTACATAGTGTGTTTCTATGTTCTATGTGGCTCTTGGTGAGATCATGATGAGAAAAAACTCTTTGACTTGGTGGACTATTCCACATTTACAAGTCAAGTAGAAAAATTCAAAAGAGGTGTAAATGAGAGGAAGCAAATGAATCGCATTGACGCCAATTACACTTGCAAAATCAGAGCAATCAAAGCTCTCAATATCACCGATACCACTCTGTCCTTGAATAAGATTTCCCTATAAAGTACCTGGATCATGACCAAAGGAAGTGACTACTCCCAATCCAGTGACAACTACCCTCCTCTGATTAGGAGCACTTAGTTTTTTTCCTGCGTAGCCTTCACAGGTTGCAGAGCAATGGCCGTTGCTTTGCCTAGGGGTTAATTAGAGTGTGTAATATAACAAGTGTTCTCCCAGCCAAATTTTTTGGCATTTGATTAGCGGCATATAGGCTATATAAGACTGGAAATGACTCAATGTGACTTGGTCCCTTAATAGATTGGGTAACAAACCCTTCTAATATTGATCCTATCCCACTTGGAGTCCAAATACCCTGTATTGAGGGTACGTGTGGTGGGTCATGGATTCTAGGGCTAGATTAGGTTAATAGGGCTACATTAGGTTTCTAGGATTCTAGATTAGTTTCTGAGGGTTAGATTAGTGTTTCTAGGGTTAGTTTAGCTTTCTAGGATTTCTAGGGCTAGATTATGTTTCTAGGATTCTAGATTAGTTTCTGAGGGTTAGATTAGTGTTTCTAGGGTTAGTTTAGCTTTCTAGGATTTCTAGGGCTAGATTATGTTTCTAGGATTCTAGATTAGTTTTTTAGGGTTAGATTAGTGTTTCTAGGGTTAGTTTAGCTTTCTAGCATTTCTAGGGCTAGATTATGTTTGTAGGGTTATATTAGTGCTTTTAGGGTTAATCATACATGAATAAACAATCACATGGCTATAAATCATAACTTAATCATAAATCAGACATCAAATAAACGATATAAGATAACGATATCAAATAAACCATCTAACATGAATAACATTAATCGTAAATGAATAAACAATCACATAGCTATACTATGTACCTCAGTCAATTAGGCCTTTTGGATCCTCTTGGTTTTTTATTGTCTCGAACAACCTCTCATGCTCCACATGAGGTAGTAAGTAGCGTACCTTATTTCATGACTTCGTTGACATTGTCTGCAGTTGGATGTTTGTACCCACGATCAAGTGTGTAAAGTGATACACCCGCGACTCTAGTCTATAATCTGTGTATGTGTAGCCATTTCTCTTTGGTCCCTTTCCATCCACTGTAAGATATTCCCCCTGAACAACCATCGAGCTAGTCGGAAAGGTTATGCCTTCACTATCCGTTAATGATGCGAGGAGGGATGCATCGTGCCAACCAATAATTCATCCCAATTGCACTATATATCGGGGTGACAACTGCATAGATGTGTCCTGCAAAAATGCATTTTAAGGTCATATTCCAACAAGCAGTGGTTTGATAACTTGGATAATTACAAAAACAAGGAGGGAACTGGGATATGCATGCATAAATGTTTACTTGGTTGTACAAGATCAGATATATGATCATATTCATTCGAAATAGAGGAGCATCCTTCCTCTAACTGGATTGTTTCAGCAACTGCACGTGGGTCCACTGCAAGTGATACATGATCCCATTCATCAACCCAATCCATTGATTCGCACTCATCCCACTCACAACTGCTGCAAGACCCACAAAAGCAAGCAAGTTTTCGCGTCCATATTTCAAATAAAGGATTTTTTGAGCTTCGAACCGAATGAAATCCATGAGTGCCTTGCACAGTACTACAATTATAAGAACGTGATCGATCTATATCAACTACATTCCAGAAATTTCTGACAACATGTCCTCTACCTGTTGGTATGTGTTGCTCCATGGTTCGATCTGGCATTTTTTCTTTGCACCATCGAATTGTGGATTCGGCATTTCGAATATGAGCGCCTCCCATGCACCTCATCTCCTCCCTTCGTAGGGCAGTTTTGAGACATGCTCTAGCCCCGTCGTGCTCTCCCTTTCCATGCCCAGTCTCAAAATAGTTCCATACATGCAACACATCATAAGTCTTGTGCAACATACTCAACCACTGGAAAACACGTGCATTTTTGAACTGGCCTGCACAACCATCTGACCATATCCAATGCTGATCCATATGTATCCCTCTCTCCTTCAGCTGATCATAGAACATTTTGAAGCAATGCTACACATAATGCAGGTCGTGGCACCTGTCGTCACTGATGTAGAAGTTGGTCTCTTTCAATATTATCCTCATGTCGTTGCTGCTCTTTGGCACGTGCCTGTACATGATATGGACCACTATGCTAACTTGGTCTGAATGGTAGTATTGACTTTGAATCTCATTCTGTGGCTGTAGGGTATAGTTTTCCACAAAGTCCACAATCGACAATATTGTGCCCTTGGGAAAGGTGTCCCTGCACTATCTGTACTGTTCATCCTACCATCGTGTTACATGGACATGCTATACATAATGCTCGGTCTTTTGGTAGAATTCCTTCATGAAATCAGAAATTTGTACCTAGTGCCACAAAACCAAGGGCATTAATACAACGTGACATTTTCAATTTGAATATATATGTACAAATTCAACATGTACAGTATGAAAGCATGCAAACTTAGATTACTTGTGACTTCACCAATGCAATTTTTTTGCTTTCCTTCGAACTATCTACTTGATATGTTATGTACTGGAAGTTCTGCATTTCTACTGACATCCTCCCAAATTCGTGCTCCGTGGTTGCGTGGATGTAGTGGTTCAATAATGCAAATCCACTACAACTGGAACACGTCCCATATAAACATGATCTTTTATAATATTTTTGTCCTTCAGACCTTCGACACATTACGCTATGTATAAATTCTCTGGATGCATTCGGTGATTGTAACGAAGGGAAATCCTGCACAATGTTAGTATGCAAACCACAAAATATATGTCTATATGTATCATAATAGTACTCAAATTCTACATGGTATCTACAACAACATGTACTGCGATCAATGCAAATTCTAACATACCAGGGTTTGCATTTTTTGAAGGACATTTGGCCCAAGTTCAATTGTGTGTGCTCATTCTTGAACCTCTCATAGAGTTTTGTTTGTGTGGTGTCAAGGAAGTGCTTGACATGGGGTTCACCCCCCCTAACACATTTTCTCAACTTTAAAACATCTCTTTGATTCAATGACAGTCTAGTGTTATCATGCCAAAAATTTTGCACTAGTTCTTTAACAACATCAATGAGCTTCATTTCTAAACGAGGTAACCTACCAACAAAGGCCCGACAATCGTTTTGGCCTGGGGTCTCAAGTTTTTCTCTAATGGAAGAATACTTTTGAAGAGTCTTTCTATCTACTTTAAAGATTTTACATGTGTGTGATAGTAGGCGACGTTTCCTTGTCGATTTGTCTACAATCGATTTCGACAGTACACGACAGGCCACATTAAAATATTTTGTGCGAGAAGTTTTTCCAATCAAATTAAATGCAGATTGCAGATTTCTAACAACATGATTGTTGGCCTCTGAACTTCTAACTACCTTTATGCACAAAATTCTCCTAACATGAGCTAGACAATGTGATTTTAACAAAGCAAGAAACAATTAACATTTTGTTGCATCGGTTTTGGATTCAAAAAAATCTTTGATTATCTTCTTACAATGGAAATCAATAGTGCGTTTGGGCATCTTAGCTTCAAGTCTTGAAAATGAACTTGCATCCACATGAGTATGTCTTGGAGTTCTTCGTCGTCCGGTTGATAGTTGAGGCAAGGGAGTTGGCAAGGAAGTACGAGTCTCGTCAATGGTTTGTTGTGGCCCTTCGTTCAGTAATTGGTCCTATAATGGAGTGTGTTCACTAGGTTGGTGCTCTTCTTGGGGTGGTTTCTAGTTAAGAACGTGTGCAACATCCACCCTTCATACTCGACATCAGGTAAGATTTGATTGACTTCAACCACTTCATCATTGCTTGTTGATCGATCTAAGGCACTAACATTTTTATTTCTACGGTTTTGCATGTACAACCTGGCCTTTTCTCTTATCTCATGGGCCTTTTCAGGGGGCAGCTATGTAATGTCCCCATTCAAATAAGTGCATAGTAAGACAATCCCATCAATCCTACTAGTTTCCTAGGTTGGATGGGCACATGTGGGATGGTAATAAGGAAGCTAATAAATGATATTTAGACATTAGAAGGGTTCAAGCATTTAATAAATATGGTGAATAAATAAATTCAAGAGAAATTCTAAGTGGCAAGTGGTTTTGGAGACATATGGAGGTGGTGGGACCCACATAGCTTGATTTTTCAATGACACATGGTAGCTCTCTCTTGCCAATTCGAATTCATGGGAAGGTGAACACTCTTGGGTGAGTTGGTAAGTCATAACACATGGCATTGAACATCTTAGGTAGAAATGGGATGGAATAGTAACCTCCATGGGAGAGGAAGAGTCAAATTGGAGACTAGTGGACACTTGGGCTAGATTCCCTAGTTTTATGACAACAATAATGAAGCATCTATGAAATTTATGACAAAATTCAGACCTGAATTATTACACCTGACCATTATGACATGTCAGCCCCAAAAATAGGCTCAAGGAAGGCGCTCATGGAGTTGGGGGAAGCTAAAGAGACTCAAACTCAAATTTGGGAGAAGATGGAAGGTTGGAACTAGGAGACAAGTGGCAAATGAGGAATATTTTCTAAATGGAAATTTATTGAATCTATTGAGAGGATTTCGACCCCTTGAAGGCTAATGTTGGTTATAAAATGTAGAAATCAAGTATGAGAATGGCTTTTGAGGATTTGAGAAAAATTGCATTTGTGAAGAGAGAACTAGTGGATGACTAGTTTCTTGCCTTAGCCAATTTCGAGGGTGAAAGATTCCCATCCAAGTTGGTGTTTGGAGAGGCCACTCAAGTCTTTCATGGTGCTTTAATGGAGTTTTATTTTTAGGTAGCAGCTACAGGAAGTTTCATGGTTTGGTTTAGTGCAGCACTTTCTCTCCACCATTTCCAATTTTGAAGGCATATTTGGGCTCCTTGAGGGATTGCGGTTTGGGTGAGATATTGCACTCATTGGGAGAGCTTCATATGATATTTTTCTGATTTTAATAGCTTCATATAATCTTTTATTCATATTCAAAAACTCTCAGGTCGAAATACCCATTGACTGTATGCAAAATTATTGATTAATGAGCAAACAATGTCCATTTCCCCAATGCTTTGATGTATGACACTATAAGGTTGATTATTTTGGATGGATGGATGATTCTATGATATATTTGTGATTCATATACTTCCATGGATATATTATACAAGTTTCATGTACTGTACTTGAGCATTTGAAGCATTGTTACTCAATTTGTTTGTATTGAGAGGTGAAATAGTGCCATTTCGCCAAGGGTCGAATTGGGGGTTTTTGTTGTTGAATGTGAGAGAGTTAGAACAGTAGTAAAAATCAATTAATGGTGCATATGAGACCTTAATAACATAATTAAAAAATTACAAACCTATGTTCATAAATTCATGGGATTTTGGGGGCATTTGGAAGGCCATTTGCAGTGTTACCCCGGGGGGATTAGATGCACAAATTACTGGTCAAAATTACATATATTGATCAGAATACAAATCAAGTTTGCAGTAGTATTTGGAGGGCCATAAAACATCCCTGAACCTAATATTCATGTCTAAATACCATTAATACACTCCTACAGAATATTTGGGAGCATTTGGGTTGATTTGGAGGTCAAAACAGTAAAACTAGTCAAAGGTCGAAATTGGGGAAAAAGTGGAAAAAATGGCATTTTAATAAAATTTTGAAAAGGGGTCATTACAAGATGCGTCCTTCTAGAATTTCTTTGATTATTACGTTTGCTTCCCATATTCAATGCACTTTTGGAAAAACGAAAAATATGACACGTGCAAGAATGAACAACAAACAAGATATTAAAACTCGATGTGCATGATTATTAAAGCTCGATGTAGCAATTGATTATGTACAACAACATCTAGTGATAATGTTTTCATATAATCTTAAAAGCTATTTGGAATGCCCTACATATAAATTTACAACATCACATCTAGGAAATCAGTAGGATGGTATTGGATGGTGGTATGGGATGTTAGTAGTCCAGCAAATTCCCTACAAGGGAGAAGCTCATATCACTTCATTTTCATGGTATGGAGGAGGGAAAATAGCCCCAAAAGAGTAAGAGTTTTCAATTGTTTAGGTGTTTGTGTGAGTTGTTGTAGTGAAACCATGAGGAATTCAACAAATGTTTGTCTACTAGATGGAGGAATGTGATTGTGAAATGTTATTGGTGGTGATGCAAGTAATTTTTTTTTATTATCTTCATGAAAGGTTGAAAGCATTGCATGGTGCATGTTGTAGTTTTTTTTTGGTAGGATGTTTTTGTTGTCTATGTTGAAGATTAAGAAGACTAAAATAGATCTATCATACAATTCATGAGGAAAAACCAAAATAGATGCCATTCAAACAAGTGAATGAAGACTAAATTACATTTAACAAGATCAAATTTTCACCATACCTCAAGGATTATGATTGCTCTTTGCTTCAAATGTCAAATGCTCTTTTGATGTGTCCACTATATGTAAGAAGACTTCATGTGTATACAAGTAGAATGAGAATTCAATCCAAGGTGCCAAATATAGTCCAACTATTGTGTATTCACTCAATTGATCCAAATAGAGCCCAATAGGTGTGTATTCAATACAAAGAGCCAAATAGAGCCCCAAATATTGTGTATTTTATCCAAATGGTGTATGAATTCAATCTACCATTAAAATGCTTGTTGGACTATGCGTGAAACTAGCAAACAGAACACGATGAATGAGGAAAAAAATGCGGGAGAAAGAACATGGGTGATTTTCTAAATTTTATGTTCAACAGGGATGCACACGTGCCACTGGCGTGTGCGCATCCTTGCTGAACATTGCAGTGGTTGGTGGGTAGCGTTCATTGTATTTATTGCCCAACAAATATAAATGTGTTGGGTTATTCCTAGAGCCCCTCCCCATACAAAGCCCCTCCCCCATAAAGGCCTTTAGGACCTCTTCTAACCCATAATCCCTAAGTGCATTTAAGTGCTTCTAGGTGTTTGGGGGTTTAAGGGTATATTTACAAATTTGTGTATTTTGATTTCAAAACATTAATTTAATTTTCAGTTAGAAACATATGTATTACATCAAGAATAATTAAATACATAGTAGATATTAATTAATGTTGTATAAAGACTGCTCGGAGGTGCGATTATTGTGAGATCGCAGTATGTCAGATTTGTTCATAATTACCATCAAATTTTATTCTCATAGGGCGATGCAGATGTGACAAAATGCACTTTGATGGTTAGTTTTATTTGCTGGGAAATATTTTCCCGGTTGATTTATGGGGAAGGATAATAGTCTTGATAATCCCACCCCTATGGAAGGCTGGCAAAGCATAGCACAGAAGGTATAAGCTTGGCTTCATGTAAAATCCAGAGCGCTCTTCTTTACATTGCTGTATTAATCAAAATCTAAGGCACCTGTTATTTTTTGTCTCAGTATAGGATGAAGATGATGAGATGTAAAGGATCTAATCAAGTAGTCACGGAGGGCCTCCTCATCGTGGAATATTTTACGAATAGTGTTCATCTGCTGTAAGTGGAATCACAATTGCAATAAAAAGGGTTTTTCGTCATGATGATCTGATGATGATGATGATGAAGATCATGACGAAGATGATGATGATGATGAAGATGGTGATGATGATGATGACTAATGGATATTATGATGATGATGATGTTGACAATGATGTTTATGATGAAGATGATGACAAATATACAGCACATCACCCTCATCATCATCATCAACAGCATGATCATCATCATCACCATCATCATCGTCATCATCTTCATCATCATCATCATTGTGAGGACGAGGATGATGATAATGATGATGATATGATGATGATGGTGGTGGTGGTGGATGATGATGAATATGAGTACGATGATGAATATGATGATGATGATGATGGTGATGATGACAATGGTGATGAAGATCATGATGATGATGAAGATGGTGACGATGATGATGATGACGACGAAGATGGTGATAATGATGATGATGACGACTAATGGAGATGATGATGATGATGATGATGATTGATGATGATGATGATGATGTTGATGATGAATATGGTGACGGATATGTAGCACATTATCATCATCTTCATCATCATCCACAACATGACCCATAGCAAGATCATCATCATCATCTTCATCATCATCGTCATCATCATCATTGTGAGGAAGAGCATGCGGATGATGATGATGATGAAGATGATGATGATGACGATGATGATGATGAAGATGATGACTAATGGAGATGATGATGATGAAGATGATGACGAATATGCAGCACATCATCCTCATCCTCATCATCATCTTCATCATCATCAACAACATGATCATCATCATCACCATCATCATCGCCATCATCTTCATCATCATCATCATTGTGAGGACAAGGATGGTGATGATGATGATGATATGATGATGATAATGATGAAGAATATGATCATCATCATCAAAATCATCATATTCGTCGTCATCATATTCATTAGTCATCATCATCGCCATCTTCATCATCCTCACCATCACCATCATCATCATATGATCATGGTCACGATGATCATTGTCTTCGTCATCATAATCGGCACCTTCATCATCCTCATCATACTCGTCATAGCAATCTTCATCATCATCATCATCATCATCATCCTCATCATGAAGATGATGATGAAGATGATGATGAGGATGAGGATGATGTGCAGCATATTCATCATCATCTTCATCATAAACATCACCATCATCTCTAGTAGTCATCATCATCATCATCATCATCACCATCTTCATCATCATCATCATCATCACCATCTTCATCGTCATCATCATCATCATCATCATCATCATCATCTTCGTCATGATGATGATGATGATGATGATGAAGATCATGATGATGATGAAGATGATGATGATGATGATGTTTATGATGATGATGATGATGATGATGATGACTAATGGAGATGATGATGATGATGATGTTGATGATGAAGATGATGGCGAATATGCAACACATCGCCATCATCATCATCTTCATTAGTCATCATCATCGCCATCGTCATCATACTCCCCATCACCATCATCATCATATGATCATGGTCACGATGATCAGTGTCTTCATCATCATAATCGACATCTTCATCATCCTCATCATACACGTCATAGCCATCTTCATCATCATCATCATCATCATGAAGATGATGATGAAGATGATGATGAGGATGAGAATAATGTGCAGCATATTCGTCATCATCTTCATCATCAACATCATCATCATCTCCAGTAGTCATCATCATCATCACCATCTTCATCGTCATCATCATCATCACCATCGTCATCATCATCATCATCATCATCATCATCATCATCATCTTCATGATGATGATGATGATGATGATGATGATGATGAGGAGGAGGAGGAAGATGATGATGATGATGATGTTGATGATGATGATGATGATGATGACGATGATGACTAATGGAGATGATGGTGATGATGATGGTGATGATTATGGCGTTGATGATGAAGATGATGGCGAATATGAAACACATCATCATCATCCACAACATGATCCACAGCTTGATCATCATCATTGTCATCATCCACATTGTCATCATCATAATTGTGAGGACGAGCATGAGGATGATGATGATGACGATGATGATGAAGATGACGAGGATGTTGTTGGAGATGATGATGAATATGAAACACATCATCATTGTCTTCGTCGTGATGATATGATGATGATGATGATGATGATGATGATGATGATGATGGTGGTGGATGATGATGAATATGATTATGATGATGATGATGATGAGGAAGTTGATGATGATGATTATGTTGATGATGATGATGAAGATGACAAGGAATATGCAGCACATCATCAACATATTCATCATCATCATCAACATAATCATCATCATCAACTTCCTCATCATCATCATCATCATCATCATTGTGAGGATGCGGCTGATGATGAGGATGATGAAGATGATGATCATATGATGATGATGATGATGATGATAGTCATCATAACAATCATCTTCATCATCCTCGTCATACTCATCATCACCATCATCCTTATGATGATGATGATGAGGATGATGATGACAACGATGATGATGAATATGGTGATGATGATGATGACTAATGGAGATGATGATGATGAGGATGATGATGATGATGATGTTGATGATGAAGAAGATGACGAATATGCAGCACATCATTCTCATAATCATCATCATCATCATCTTCATCATCATCAAAAACATGATCATCATCATCACCATGATCATCATCATCACCATCATCATCATCATCATCTTCATCATCATCATCATTGTGAGGACGAGGATGACGATGATGATGATGATATGATGATGATGATGGTGGTGGTGGATGATGATGAATATGAGTACGATGATGAAGATGATGATGATGATGACAAATATGTTCATCATCATCAAAATCATCATATTCGTCATCATCACCATCGCCATCTTCATCATCCTCACCATCATCATCATCATCATATGATCATGCTCACAATGATCATTGTCTTCATCATCATAATCGACATCTTCATCATCCTCATCATACTCGTCATCTCCATATTCTTTGTCATCATCATCATCATCTTCATATTGTCATCATTTAATGATGATGATGATGACGACGAAGATGTTGTTGATGATGATGATGAGGAAGAGGGTGATGACGAAGATGATGATGATGATGATGGTGGATGGTGATGAATATGAGTACGATGATGAACATGATGATGATGTTGATGATCATCGTACTCAACATAAACATCGTCATCATCATCGCCATCAATGTTGATGATGAGGATGATGATGATGATGACGTTGAAAATGAAGATGATGACCTAGATGTTGCTGAAGATGAGGAAGAAGGATGATGATGATGATGGTGTTGATGATGACAATGATGATGATGATGAAGATGATGACGATGATGGTGATGAGGATGAAGAAGATGATGATGATGGAGATGATGTTGATGTTGAAGAGGATGGTGATGAAGATGATGATGATGAAGAAGATGATGATGGCGGAGATGTTGATGAGGAAGGGGGAGATGACAATGATGATGAAGATGTTGATGATGATGGTGATGGTTATGATGATGATGATCATGATCATCATCATCATATTCATCATGATCATGATCATCTTCATCACCATCATGATCATCATCCTCGTCACCATCATTCTCATCACCATCATCATCATCATCATCATCATCACCATCATCCTCATCGTCATCTTCATCACCATTGCCATCATCATCATCACCATCACCATCATCTCATCATCATCACCATCATCCTCATCGTCATCTTCATCACCATTATCATCATCATAATCATCACCATCACCATCATCTTATCATCATCAGCATCATCATCAACATCTTCAACATCATTGTCATCTCCCCCTTCCTCATCAGCATCTCCATCATCATCATCTTCTTCATCATCACATCTTCATCAACTTCACGTATCCCCTTGACAAAGGAAATTAAATAAACCATACAAAGGCATACAATAGTGCATACGCGCAAGGGCGCGTGCGCGCCGTTCTTAACGCGTGTGCGCTTTTAATCACGCGTACGTGTGTTTGCATGTGCGTGTGTTAGCGTGTGCACGTAGTTGTACCCGCACGTGTTTGAATTCAAATTGTTTTTGGCGCCCTTGCAGGCTTGGAATTAGCTTCGAATTGCACCTTTAGGCTCAGTCTGATTTATCCCTAATTTATAGCAAAAAACATCAAACGCTGCAACTTCCTGTTTTTCACAGCTAGTTCTGCATAAGCTCCATGAGTGCACTGCAGATGAAATTGCACGCACTTGTCGAGCTCTGTGTGCAGATTCCAAATATATAATTTTTTAATAGATTTGTTGTTGTTCTCTATTTTTAGTTCATTTTAAACTGCACTCATGTCAAATTCGTAAAAAACATAGGTCGTTTATTTGGCCTATAACTTTTGATTGGCTTACCTACTTCGAAAATGGAAAAGAACCCACCTAAGAGCACGAAAATACCTACAACCTAAAAAAAATGCATTTTGATTATTTTTAGACCATGATATGGTGGATTAAAACTTGACAATGCCCTTTTAGGGCTTCACTAACTTTAGTAATTTACAAAAAATATAAAATTGACTTTTAAAATTTTGGAAAAATAGCTCCGCAAAAGATTTGTCTGTTGCCTACGCCTCTACATTTTTTTTTTCTCATAAATTGAAAATTTACATAGCAAATAGGCAAGTCAACAAAAACATGTGCATTATGTTTTAGAAAAAAAATAACATACCAATTTTCAAATAATGACATTTTGCGGTGGTTATACCACTTTTCCATAAATAAAAGTTATATATTTCGGAAGGCCATCTGTTTTTATACGTTTCATCTTTTTACTCCTAATCGGAAAAAGTTTTGTAGGTACCTCTAAAAATTGATTTTAATGATAATATTCTGTTTTTCCAGAATGTCATTGCAACTAACGTGTCATAATTCGGTATCATTACCTTGCACCAGTCCATCAGTCAATCAAAACATACAAGCATTTGTTATTTCCATGTTGCAAACTGCTATCATAACTAAGAGAATCACATGCTAAACATAGTTTCAAGTTTAAAAAACAATCAATGATGTTTTGACATAAATGAATTTTAGCATTATTGTTTCCACAATTATAATGCCTTGTGTAGATGCTCGAGACTCGCATTTTGCAAAGTTTGCGATTCCACAAGCAACTTGTGCCAGGACATCTGAACGACCACATCTAACCATTTCCAACAATGGGGCCTGATGCCACCTTCACTTCTACGATTTATTTTCAACTTATCTAAAGTAGACACAATGAACTATTGGTCAATGAAACAAAAAAGCCTAATATAAAAAGGATTGGGTCTATAAACTTAATAAATTTGTAATAAGTTTCAAATAGCTCTCTTCTCTGATGTTACTTGAGTTTAGATCTCTCAAATCCTGAACTCTTGCTTTGAACATCACTAAGAAAACTCAATAAGAAGACCCTGTAGCCCACCCAAACCCATGTAAATATGAAAATAAAAACCTCCATAATCTATAGTTCCAGTAAAACATAACCGTTGTTTGTGAACAAAATTGCCTCTATAACGACAAATAGAGGCTTCACATGGCTCAACACCAAACCTACTTAAATTCTTCGCTATCAAGGGGATGGGAAATACATAAATAAATAACAAAAATTAAACAGAATGGAGACTCCAAAACAAGTAGAGAAAAAGAAACATGAATGTCTGACTGCATTTCTATTGCATAGAGGAATATACTAGGAAAGATAGAGTTGTCCACTGACAAAAGAGCAGGAACTGTCATAATTCAATCAATGCATTTTTGGGTAGTCAATATCCAGTTTTCACGTAGTATGAAACACTATAGAAGACAATGATTCAAGAGGGTATTATGTTTGGACTACCATACACATTGAATGCGATCGAGAGTTGGCAGGAGGAAAACCTCAAACGAAACCCAACTGAGCAGAATATTTCAGCTGAAGAGAATTTTGGCCAAATTTTCATACTAAAATGTCAAATTCGAATCAATTTTGTAATTGTGGTTTAAACTCTAAAACTGGAGTCAAGGCTTGTGACTTCAACATATAGTGCTCAAAGGAGTATATTGTTTCTGTGGGTAAAAATATATCTAGTGTCACCCTTCACCAATCACAATGCTTATGCCTAAAGCTGGAATAGCCAGTTCCAAACTAGACACCCAAACACATTGAGCTAGCTAGATCGACACCATTACAATCAAATAATATATTCAGCCAGACTTGAACACTTGCTTTGATCAAAACATGTATATCCTCCTTCTAATAGAAACAAACATAGTTGTAAAATGTCCCACTTGACTTCATTCTGGTAAGTCCATGTGTACATAGACATTTCCAACCTACACCAAAAACGTTGGGTTTCATATGTTCCAAATCAGTGCCAAAAAAAGTATTTTCTAGTCTAACATGAATACCTTTGGTCTTAGAATT
This sequence comes from Larix kaempferi, assembly GCA_027924585.1. Taxonomy (NCBI): domain Eukaryota; kingdom Viridiplantae; phylum Streptophyta; class Pinopsida; order Pinales; family Pinaceae; genus Larix; species Larix kaempferi. Next base: position 16,649,782 of record BSBM01000286.1, on the reverse strand, counting down.
TAAAATAAAGAAGGATGAATAAAATACCTCATTAACAACATTGTGCCCCCTCTCCAAATAATTGACACTCTGGTTTCTGCAGTGTCGGTCACTCTCAGACATTCTACCCTGTGTTCAGGGAATCATTGATTCTAAGCATTACTTTTTTTATATGCAACTGCAACAATGTTGCTACCAAGTCATTTTTTTATTTCATCCCATGTGAGTACTACCACTACCTTTCTCAGCTTAAAAATTCAGCTTCTAACTGCCAAGTTTGTAAAAAATGGGTCTTCCAACTACTAAAAAAATTGGCATCTTCAGGCTATGTAGGAATGCTTCTAGATCTGATCATATCTACTCATACTCATGATCATAATGGGAATACACGTCTACCTTAATTGAAATTTATATAAGTGACTAAGACAATACAGAAACTATCTCTCACCCTCACCCACACCAACTATAACAACACTCTCCAATTGCAACTACAACAACACTGTCCAATTGCAGGAACATACATTGTCTACTGGAGTTGAACCTTCAACTACATATATTGATTAGATTGTTCAACTACAATATCAACCTAAATATATATAGGGCATACTGCCATCACTTGATGTTCCTCTGTGCCAACTTCCAACCGCAATCACTATGGACAAAGATGAGCCAAGTTGTTAACCCTTTGATCGAAACAGAATGTCTAGAAGATAAGTCGAGTTAACCTCCTGTCTTGTCATTTTGGATGGACTTAGTTGGGCGTTGAGTCATTTGCCAAGTTGGATATTGGTTGGTTAGATAGAAGTTGGGTAACCAACTATGTCAGCTCTTTTATATGAATGATCATGAGAGACTCTTAATCAAAAGATCTCTCTCTTCATTCTACAGTCACGTCTACTTCAATGTTTGATAGAACAGATGGTGATCCGTGACTTATCTAACAACATCACACCATATGTCAAATGTTGTTCTAATCAACTCAATTGTTTGAAGACAACAAGCTTTTCACCCTACAAAAATAGTACCAGCGTAGGCAAATTTGCAGGAAAACCTATTTCCTCTATTGTCTTATGTTAGAGGAGAGAAATGTTAGCACACATCTGAACATAGAAGGTCAAGTTTGTGATATGTCGATAATCCTAGACATTTTAACTCCAAAATTTCATTTCTTTGTATCAATGTTGAACAGAAACACAAGCATCTAATTTTGCAGGAATGACAGTTCATGTATAGATTATACTGTATTACTGTGATGATATCGAAGTCATTGTATTTTCATTTTGTTTAGGGATGAGGATTCACCTATATCAAGTTTCAACATCTGTCCACTTGGAATTTGCAATATGTATATTAATATTTATTTGGTCATAATCTTAAATTATATTGATGTGTTTCTTTTTTTTCTTTTATACTTTCTTATGTGGTGTCATTCCCCAAAATTTGGAGAAGGAGGGAACTCTACAACCATCCATCAACATCCCATTGCATGTATCAGACGTTACAAGCACATGTTAAAAAAAAGGATGCTTAAAAGGAGTATTTGATCAAGAAAAATGTGTGCTATACAGGATGACATGAGTGAGTAAATGAATATTTGAAACTGGATCCTTTCACCCCACCCCGACCCCCACCCCTCCAAGCACATGGGGAACTCTATGACACCCCCTGCGAGGGCACATCCTCATAAAAAAAAAATAAAAAAAACTAAAAGATTTTTTTTTCTTTATAGAAAAGTGAGGGTCCCACCACCTTTAACTTGAAATTTATTCTCTATACTAGCATAGCTCCATCTTAACCCCAGATCTATAAGCACCAAGGTTTGGACATGAGTTTCTTTGCCAAGGTTTTCACACAATTTTCTCTTGATCCCTCAGTGCTTAATAGATCCACAGTTAAAATGGATATATGTTTGTTTTTTTTTAACTTATTTGTCGCTTTTTTGTCTTTTTTCAACTATATATTGGATATCAATTTTTTTGCATTTTAGTTTGTGCACATTCCCCATGTTTTAGTTTAGTTTATCCACACTATGCTGTAAAATACACTTTGCTTCTCTCAATGCAATAACCCTACCAAACCTAATCCTTTATTTCTCACCTACAACACACTAGTTTGAACTTGGTTGAAGTTACATTTTTGCAAACAACAAGCTTTTTAAGCTACAACAGAGTGGACAACAGGGATTTCCTACCATACTCCAACTACATTTCAGTTCTAGTAAGCATTCTTTCAGTGAAAAAATGGAGAAGCATTAATATTTTTTCACTTTTTTGGCTGGAAAAATTACAACAGTTAGATTTGAAGTAGGGGTGAGTTATCTTCACATTCCCATTGATGTGGTGTTGAGAGTTTCCAGTATAACATAGATGCAGAGGACATAGCAGAGGTTGCTTGAGCATGACTAGTGGCTCAACTGCTCAAGCCTTGATCCATTTCCTTTTTTTTTTTTTGGTTAAAAACTTAAAAACTTAAGAGTATTAAGTCTTTTCTATCTAATTTTGCAATGAGAAATACAATGATTCTCCTATTATGAATACAAATTTAAAAATTGTATAATTGCCAATGAATCATAGATGTTGTTGCTTTAATTGTATAAATGTGCAATTAATTATGAATAAAATATTTCGATTATTTTTTATTTATGATTTATTTTTGTACATTTAATATTTGGGTTAGGGTCTCTTATGTCAGGGACCCTGACATCCCTTGTTGCATCCCCTAAAATTTGGGGGCTCAATCCACATCCCTACACACATCCCGACATCCACGTATTCCAGCATCCCCAAAACATGGAACGAATTCATAGGTAGATCCTTTACTCCCATATGTGCAAACATTAATAACAACAACAATTAAACAAGAACTGTAGCCACAGTAATACTTATTGAAGTTAATGCGAATCTTTACAAGGTAAAAAAAAGGGCGATTTTTGAGCCTCCAAAGTGAACCCAGACTACTACCTGTAAATGATTTACTTTGAACCTAACACAACGAATCTCACCAACAAAAAAGAAATAGAGAACAAAGCCACTGCAAGGACATAAAAATCCATTGGACAGATGAGAAAATTAATTCTATAAACAATGAAAGATAAAACTAAAAAGATGACAAAATGACAACTAAATTCACTCTAGACAAAGGACCAAAATGGCAATTGGTAACCAAATATCCAAGCAAAACCAACACTTTTAATAACTTGTAGAACCCCAAAGTACCATCAATTGACCCTGACCAAATGTTGAATGTGGAGGCATTCCAAAGGAATATTAATGGATTACTCTTCCTGCTTATTATTTATGATAATAGATTTCTGGAAGCTTTTCACTATTACATCATATGTCAATTTTACTAAAGTCTAATATCCTTGGAATCATAATAGAATGATATTCCACTACTTAACAACAATCAAGTTGAAAAATTGAAATGCTCAGAGACCACATAATAACAGCCAACAGATTAATTTCTTGTTCAGAGTGTCAACTCAAACAAGGTGATCTCAGTATAGTCTTGTTAGAAGTTCCTAGCAGCTGCTATAGTTGTGAACTGAGAATCCATATCCCCAAAACTAGTCGTCAAGTAATCATTATAATTGAAACTAGTAAAAACTCAAATTAGATCCCAACACTAATGAGGTTGCTACTGAAAATATTTAAATCTCCTCAATAACAACATATTTTTAAATTATCATTGCTATGATATTTGGCAATAACTGAAGGAAGCGGTAGTATACTTCTTGGAAACAATATCTTTCAAATTACTAGCGAGCATGTCTGGATTGCATAAACTAAAAAGTCTTAGCGTTCAATGAATATCAAGCATCCATCAAACATGGATATCTAGCAAATAGAATAGAAGTTTAAATGCTATATATATATATATTTTTTATGAACCCAACCATTGGAAACAAGCCTTGCGCATTCTTGCTCATTTGAGAACAGCTATAGCTTGATAAGCACCAGCGCTATGTTGCTCCAAGAGAAAAATACTCATGAACAAGCTTCCTCCAAAATCCTATGGCATTATCGTGTTTCCATCAGAAAAAAAATGCATCTTCTTTTTATTGCTAATTTTAGCATATCCTCACACATTACTAGCTTCATTTTTTAAACTATACCAGAAATGGAGCAAAGATGAAGTTCTCCACTTGTCTTTTTCATACACGATATGTTTGGGATTTTTAAACAAGGAGACCATTGAGATAAATATGTTGTTCATCAACTGAAAAATTCTATGACAATGATATAAGGGAAGCATAAACAATCATAAAATACCATTTATTTTTGAGGGAGCTTTACACTCTTTACAAAAGGTAATTATGCATCAAGAAAAGTGGTGTGCTTGAGAACCCTACCTGTGGTCGACTTCATTGTTCTTGGATATAAATCATAAGAATCTCAAGACACATCGAGACAACGGCTACTGGAATTTGACTTCACACTCCTGCATCAATGTTGTTGCCAACATAGCTTACAGGGGCACTAGGTGATCCATGCAATAAGTGTTGCCCCCCAATCTTTAGACCCGAGAATAATGGTTTCTGTACTCTTTCCTGAAGTTGGATAAGATGTTGGATCCCTGCCAAATGTGATCCAGGGTTACCACCATGCTGGTGCACTTGTTTTACCTAAGGTTGACCGAAATGAAAAGAATCCTGCTGGTTAGTTTGAAATGGAGATTGATGTGACCGAGACTGCAAATGTCTAGTTTGATAAACTGCCCGTTGATTGACTGCAGCTTACTGACTTTCCACTTGGCTTTGGGAATGAGGTTGGGGCACTGTTGGCTTCTGGGTTTGACCTTGAGGAGAATCCTGATTTTGAAGAATAACCGATAATGGATAACCATTTTCCTTATTTTCAACAAAGAAGTACAGCATAAATTAACAGATTCAATGGAAACAGACAAGTGAATTCTGAACTATCCATGTTGCAAAGTGGTATATTATTCATCCCATGAAATTAGAAATTAATGGTGTTTGAAAATAAGAAATTATGTAATCTTAAAAATCAGAATAGTAGCTAATTCCCATTTTTGTACCAATAGGAATGTTTTAAAAAACAAAACAATAGTAAAAAAGATGAAGGGCACATGCAAAGAAGCAAAAACAATGTTGCAAATATCATATGAGGCAAGGGTCTTGAAGAAACTTTCAAAACAAAAAAATTCATTTTTTAATATAAAGCAACAACAACATCAAATAATCACATTGCCACATAAATATGAAAAGAAAACTGATATTGGAAAAGAGCAAGCTATAGCAACAAAAAATAATTTTCCAGATTTTATAAGCAAAATTATCGCGCCCTGACAAATATTCAGTCAAGTTGCAATATTCATATATTACTGATATATTGGGATCTTTTCAAAATATCACAAGTGACGATATATTCAAATGCCTAAAAAATTTGCAAACTTTTAGGCAGTGTATCAGCAAGCTCAAAACTCATGAAATATCGCCTATATCACAATATATCAGCAATATTTCCAATATTAACTAAAAAATCTAAAAGGCACATGAACAGCAGTAGAAAATCCATGCCGCATATACACTACTTAGTTTGCAGAGGCCTATATATTGGCACAGCCTACTTTTCCATTTTCTATAAAGTCTATGATCTTCAAAGCAGAGGCAAGCTTTGAATGTTCCTGATGATAACTTCTATATATATACTATCATGCACAATAGACCTCTGTTAAAGAAGACAATACCTTCAAACAAACTTTCAAGAATTCACATTATTTACCTTATAAATGCTACCTTAATTGGAAAAACAGTGCATTTGCTAAGAAAAATGGGACACTTTGAGGAGGAGCATCAACAATAGAGGTGTTGGGTGTAACATGTGAGATTTATATCAATGACAGGGGATGCTTTGTGTTTTGTCAAAGCATAAATAAGTCTCAAATAAGGATTTCTTTGCAACAGTACAAAAGGAAGGAAAATTTGTTTGGTTCATATGGTCACGTACTTGACTTTAATAATACTTTGCACAATAATTGTGAGGGAATTCTAATTCTACTATAAAAAAAAAATGAGAGAGCCTTAGCTGTAAACCAATGTTGAACATGAAGCTAAGAACTCTCAATAACCGGTGCACACTTTGACAAACTGTTGAAATGGGGCTCTTATCTATTCACCCAATAGATGAGGAATCTATTACAGTTCATTGTGAGTCAATTTTATCCTTTAGTGTGGAATATGTTTGCTCAATATATATAAACATAGTGTTGTCCCAAGTTTAATTGAATAAGGCACATTGTGACTGCACAAGCTCAGCTCCAGTTGCGCACGAACCTGCTAAGGATTTCGATTGAAAGAATGGACCTAGAAAATTACAACAAGATAAAAAAGATGGGAAGATTTCTTTAAAAAAATGCCAAACCGGGGAGCTACTCTAATCTGTCCCCCGTCCTCTAGTGACTGTCACGACCCATCCACATCCTGTGACCCGTCCTCTCAGCTCTGGTGTGCACTGGAATCTATGTTTATAAAAACCCAGGAAAAAAAAGTATACTAAGATGAACAACACGAGACTATGAGTAACCCTCAACCGAACGACAAGCAATAACATATTTATAGGGTTAGAACCAGCTTCAAATGAATTTTCAAGGGCGAAGCTAACTGTAAAACCCTCTCAAACCATGAATTCAACTACAATATGGGAAAAATTGTCCTAGCAACCACCATTCTTGGAACTAGAAACGGCAAAATTGCCCCAAGAAACCACCATGGATGAAAATCGGGGGGCGAAATTGCCCCATGAAACCACCAGGGATTAAAATCGGGGACGAAATTTCCCCAAGAAACTACCCTTTCTGGAAATCGGGGGGGCGAATGCCATTTTGGTGGACTGCAATTCGATTTTTGAGTGGGCAAATCCCAAATTTCTTCATTTTGCTTAGTAAATACGAATTGGCTAATCTATATTGAACATTTTTTTGCTAAATAAATTCTGGGCTATATTTTAACAATGAAAAAAAAGAGTTTAATATAAAAAATTCGCCCAATAAATTTTAAACCCCCCCCTAAAATTCACCCATGGGATATAATTTGCCCCTAAAATCATCCCTGGACAAGATGACTCTTTTTTTGAGATCTGGTCGACTGTGGAACAAATGAATGTCTGTATTCGAGATTTACAAAAGTGTTTCCTTGCCATGCTCACCCAAGAGCATCAATCAGGTTGATTTTGTTCAAAATAAAATAAAGAAACATTGATCTAATTTTTTTAGATCATTGCATGATCTTGATGAAGAGGAATTGACCACTGTGGCAGAAAATATAATCAAAGGATCAGTTTGGCTGAGCAGATCAGTCGACAAAAATGTTTGTGCAAAGACTTTATCTCCATATTGCAAGCGGATCAATGACGAGACGTCAGCCATGCATTCGATTTGTGAATATTTCAAAGTTCATGATGTTCATACTTTTCATTCACAAAGAATCATTGACGATAATGTCATTGAAATCTATAAAATTGATCCAAATCATATTCAAAAACTGTGCAGTATTTTATGCTCCGATAAGCAAGCAAAATCTCTTGGAAAAAAGAGAAAGAAAGAAGAAGAGGATAATGGTACCAAATTACTGAAGGATGCTGAGAAAATATTGAACATATATATCAATAAAGAGGAGATGGGTATGCTCATTGACTTCATCAAAGATAGTTCGCAATTTTCTTATCTATGTTGTTATCCTACATATTTGGTCAACGCACTAAGATCCATTTCATTTTTTGGTGCTGCAATCAAGTGTGAACTTGTTATTGTTGATATGTGTAATTGTGCTAGTGCCTGGATAGAAGAATATATGATTGTGTTGTTGTACTACATAGAAGAAAATGAAACAACTTGTACTTGTATTTTTTTAGCTGATATGAAAACTCTTGTATGGTTTGTAAAGCTTTCACACATTTCAGCAAGAAATAAAAAAATGGTAACATGGAATCGTACCAAGGGAGTTTATAGAGATTTATCAAAGGACTTGTTTATAGGATTCTCTGTTATAAATAATTGGAAAATTGGATTGGATGAGGATAATTTGTCTAATTTTCAAATGGATATGGATTGGGAGGATGAGAACCTACCAATGATTGATTTACCTCTTTCCAAGGTTCTCAATGATAGTTCGAGAAGCCATGTTTTTGCAAAAGAAAGGACATAGGATTTCTAGGATTACATGGTTTCCAAACTAGTCTCTTCTCGAGGTGTAGTTCTTTCATTGTATGCAGGAGGTAGAGTTCTTTGTTTGTTGATAAGCTCACTGGAAAGAATAATTATTTCTATTGTGGAGAGAGTACAACAAGAGTTGTTTATGAATAGTCTCTATAACGAATTGGATATAAAGCAAGGTATTTGTATTAATGTTTTTGGATGCCTTATTTCATTGTATTTTACTTTTTCGGTTTGGTTATGTTCAATAAATTATTCAAATTACTTTTATACTAAATATTTAAATAAAGAGCACACTAAGATATCGTCCAATAAAATTATAATATCCAATGAAGACATTGAATGTGATGGAGAATCCACAAAGAAATACCAAACTGGTGGACAAGATGGGCAAGATGTACAAGATGGATGAGACGGTAAAAGACTATTTTTCAAAGATATTGGTTAAATTATCTAAGTTATGAATGAGGATAGTGACCTTGAATACTTGCAAAAAGTTATAAAAAATGCATACCTACAAATTTGTAGGTCAATACAATTGGAATGTTTTTGAACATGTAGATCGTCCACAAGGAGAGCTGGGATCGACGATGTCCATGGATATTATCCAACAAAGCACATTGGATATGGGAGTGTTGGATAATAACAAACCAGGCGGGGAATTGATGGCAAAACATAGTAGCTCCATCATTGTTACTCGGCACTCAAATGTTGGCCAGTCATTGACAAGTAAGAGACAAAGATTATTGTCTACCTAATTTGGTAAAACAAATTTATTCTGGAATATATTATGATAAGTAGTATTTATGCGCATCTCCCCAGACAAAAATGTTATTGATATTAGAAATGGAAGGTTTTCTATTTCACAAGAAATTCACAGAAAATGCCTCTAAAAAATAAAAATAGAGGAATAAAAAAAGTACCGATGGAGACAAAAAAGAAAAAAAAGGGGATGAAAGTATTGTTGGAGAATTTGAATTTAAACACAAAGAAACTCCATATGAATCACAAACAAATGAGATTCAATTTTTGGGATTGTGTCTTTCCAAATTCAATGTTGGAATTTTTCAATCTAAATGTGGTGTCAATGAGGGGAAGTCATTGTTTACAAAAAAAATTAGGACAGGTAAAAAAAAATCCTTTGGGGATCGAATTCTATTTTTATGGTTTTGAGAGAGATGTACCAAATATAAATAAGAAAAGACACAAAACAATATGGAAAAAGCGTGGGAGGATTTCCCAATTAAATATTCGAAAAGTAATACATCAATGATTATTTTGGAGGGTGATGATGTGAAAGAACATCCATCTAAAAATTGTATTTTGAGTAAGCCCTTTAATGGATCATCCGCTAAGACATATAGTGAATTGGTACATCAAATATGCCAGGGTTTTAGTAAAATACATGAATCAACTGATATCAGAACCTTCATTTCCTCCCTCTAGCTAGGTGACAACCATTAAATGTAACCTATCATTTCCTCTTTCAAGAGCGGGAAACATTAGATGTAACATATGGAGATTTTAAATTATTTAATATGTTTTATGTTTTTCGGTGACGTTGCTATTTTCATATGAATCTAATGTATTATTATTTTAACCTATTATTATTTTAGTGTGATGATGTTATTAAATCATTTGAATTTGAGAAATTTTGGGTGATGTTTGTATTAATCTTTGGAATTCAAAATCTTCATTTATAGCTGTTGATGTAATTGTAACTTTGAAATGTATTTCACCTATGTATATTGTATTCCTATAGAGATGTTATTATTCCTCTATACGGAAGTGTCATCATTTATAATGTAAGTGTCGTAACTTATACTTGATGGGTTATTAGACCACTTTAATGGGGTCGGCCGTGTATAAGTCATGTGGGTGAAAGGGTTATTAGACCAACCTAATGGGGGTCGGCCCTGTCAGCATTATGCTACATGGTTAAGTTGAGGCCGATCTAGTAAAGGTTATTAGGCAAGTCAAGTCATGTATAAATAGGGTGCGGGAGGCACTCTATTTGATCCTTCACTTTCTCACTCATACTCTCATTGGAGAGTGGTGCACTTGTGGAGGAGAAGAAGCTGCTGCTAGAGAAGACTATCTCTTGTACTTGGGTTGTATCATTGCTCTATCTATCTTTGAGGAAGTTGCGGGGTTTTTCACCGTCTTGGTTTTCCTTGGTGAAACTCTGTGTCTCTTGTGTGCTTGCATTATTGTGTCCATGATTGATATGCTGTAGATATGCTATAGATATGCTGTACATGTTATTCTCTCAATTAAGATCCTAGATCATATTGAAATTTCTGAAAAATTAACAACAACTGCATGTTTGTGATCATTAAGTTGATGAACGAAGTGTTGTTGTTCTCATAATATATATAGTCACAGTTTTTGTATGAATTCTGGATATTGCCGCGAAAGAAAATATTAGTCCTCGGAGTAGAGGGATTTCTCTTTGGAGTTCAGATGTTATCCAACAGAAAACAGTTTTCCAAGCAACCTTATTTTTTCCATAATTGCTATCATTATTATGTGTTGATGTTCAGCCCTGATATTATCAATGTTGGAAGAGAACATTTTTACATTGCTTTGTGATTTTCCTCACTCAACAACATGGAAATAAAAAATTTCCTTGGTAGATTTGAATGGTCGAATAATGAGGACTTTGTATTTATTTGGGGTCGAGAGCAATGTAAACATAGTACAATTTATAATTCCTCAATGACAGCATATTATAATGTTAGTGAAGTACTACACATATACAAAAATTTGTTCAAGGATGTACTTATCCAATATGGAGATATATAAAAAAAATCATACATGTTGTTTATAGATGAAGGACAATATCATTCAGAATATAATAGCAAGGAAAACTGCTTGAAAATGCCAAATAGGTGGACATTTGACAGTTCACAAGACAGAGAAATAAATATAAAAAAATGTTGCGTTCTCTGTTGAACCATCTTGGGCCTCGTTCAAAAATGGGGCATTGCTTAAAAACATTCAACTTCAATTGACTGCCAGATTATATAAACAACAATTCATTTAGTGATTTGTATATTTGACAACTTCGACAAATTGATGTAAATTTTTTTGTGTATTTATCTTAGACAATTCTCATATTATTTATGGACATCATATCATGTATCTGGTGATGTGTTTCAAAAGTTGCAGATCATGCAAGCAATATACTTAGAAACATTGAAACACAATATTTTATTGATTAGGTTGTGTGTGTTATTTTTTGTTTGCAGATACTAGAAGATTTGTTACTAGTAAACCATTGATTATTTTCAATTTCAATAGAGTTTTTTTACATGCAATTCATAAATAAAAAAAATCTGATTGCCACGAACACTGGATATCGAATCAAGTACAAAGTATTATTTTGTGCGTATAGGATTTAGGGAATTTAAAAAAAAATGCTTTAGTATATTTGAAGTTGGTGTATGGACATTTGCACAACAAACAAACATTGATGAGTTTTTTCCAACATTATCAGAAAGAACAAGATTGGAAATGGAACAATTTAGAGTAATTTTAACACAAGATGATTGTTCTTTCATATCGATAGATGGTTATCATTGTGATGGGAATCCTTATGTATTTCTCAAACCTTTAAACAAAGTTTGGGACATTTTGATCCATGGTTATGATGCTACAAATACAGTGATTGTAGATGACTAAGAAAAACATGTTTGTAACGAGGAAGGGAACTATATTATAACAAAAATATATACTTGTGAAGATGTCAATGACACATGCTTGTTAGATGGATCACGGCCTTGCTTGCTGCACCTAAATGGTGTGAGTGATCTGATTCGAATTGCAAAAAAAATGGAAGTGGTTTTTTAAATAATACACTTGAATGTTTGTTTGTACTATGTTCAATTGCACTATGATTATAATGCTTGTAAACTCTCAAGTTTGGTTTTCAAAAGTGCAAAATCAAAGCTTGAAAATGCCAAAATCAGTTTTCAAAATTGCAAATTTAAGTATTGGAAGTGTCAAAAGCAGCCTTCCAAAATGGAAAAATTAGGTTCTAAAAGTGGCATTATCATATTTATCATATCGAAAAATTGCAAAAACTAGTTTCAAAAGTGGTGACGTCAAAAGAAAAAGTTCACTTTTGGAACCTGGAATTGGCCCTTTTGGAACTAGATTTTGCACTTTATAAACCTTAATTTTGGGGTTTAGAAAGGTTGTTTTTTACCATTCTTCAAAGTGACTTGGACTAGAATAGGTGCAAGTTTAAAGCAGATATCACCCTTTTTATTACAAAATGTTAGGAATATCAATTGGTCAAGACTAAACATCAGTATCCAGCTAGTCTATTGCAACCACTACCCATTTCAGAATGGAAATTGGAGGTGATAAGCATGGAATTTATCATCGGCATGCCTAAGAGTAACAAATAGAATGATGATATACTAGTGGTTGTAGATAAACTCTCTAAAGCGACACATTTTATTCCTGTAAAGTCAACTTTCAAGGGAATACATATCTACCAAACATATTCATAAAGGAAATATTTAGGCTACATGGTATACTGAAAATTATTATATCTGTGAGGGACACAAATTTCACAGGGGACTTTTGGAAATCTCTATTTACATTGATGAACACACAAATAAATTTCAGTACGACATATCACCCATAATCAGATGGGAAAACTAAGTGCATAAATCATATTTTGGAAGACATGCTTAGGATGTATGTGATGCACAACCCAACACAGTGGGAAGATTATAGCATACACTTAGATGAATTTGCTTATAAAAATTGTTACCAAACATGAGTTAAAATGGAACCTTTTGACGTATTATATGACAAGAAATACTAAACACCTATGACTTGGGATAATCCAGTGGATAGACTGATTTTGGGACCGAAGTTGTTAAAATATATTGAGAAGATTGTTAATAAAGTATAGCAAGATTTGAAAGAATCATAGGACAGAAAAAAGAGTTATGCAAATAGAAACAGATAGGATAAAGATTGTGAGGTTGGGGAGCATGTTTATTTGAAAGTGAAAGAAAAAAAAATTTCTATAAGTTTAGGAACATGCAAGAAGTTGGCTCCGAGATATTGTGGTCCCTTCGAAATTTTGGCAGGAAGAGGCCCTATGACCTACGAACTTCCTGAGCCAACTCATGTTAAAATACAAAAAAAATTTCATGTATAATTACTTAAAAAGCATGTTTACCACCCTAAACATGTTGTGGACTGGAATCTATTGCAGGTGGAACCAGAAGGGGAATTCATGGAAAAACCCCTTCGTATATTGGACCAGAGGAACACCTCCGGAAGAAGACTATAACCCAACTGAAAGTACAATGGAAACATTACAACCCTGAGGAGGCTACATGGGAAAGGGAAGATGTCATACAAGATACATACCCCTTTTTATTTCAAAATTCACATTAGCAAATGCTAACACCGAGATGGTTTTATTTTAAGGGGGGTGGGATGTAATATACCAGGTTTTGAAACCCCTTGAAAGTATGTAAAGACTTAAGTGTTTATGTTTTCTTAAACTTGTTGTTGAGCTAGAAGGATCTAGAACATCAAATACATTTGATACACTTGATGTTGAGATTGGAGGCTCTTTTAGCATCAAGCATTTGAACTTAAATGTTTTTGTTTGGATTTGATGTTGAGTTGGAAATACTTTGGAGCATCAAGGATTAATAAATGTTATCTTATATTATCTATTTACTCATACCAACTAAATTAGGAAATTATAATAATAGAATTAGATCAGACCTTTTCTTTTAATTCGAAAAGCAAGAAAACGAGTTCTAATAGTATTCCGCTATAAATATTTAAGTCTTTTTCCAAAAAAAAGAGTTTCCATTTTGTATTTTATACAAATTGATATTGTTATAGGGAAATTATAAATAATAGTTTGAAGTTTTAATGCTTTATATTTGTTATGTAAGTCTGAATAGTTTTTATGGAACCTTATTCTACTTAATTCAAGACAGTTCATTATTTAAATCCAAGTAAACTATTTAAATAATTAATAGGGTTATTACACCCTAGGAAGAAAGCTTCCATTTAAACTAACTACGGAGGAAGGAAGAGACCAGTACCTCGAACACGAGGTTCTTAGTCCATAGCTAGGAAAAGATCTAGTTAGTAATATGTAATATAAAGATAAAATAATAATAATCTAGCATTGTTGTTATCCATTATATGAAGTATATAAACCCTCCTTTTACATTAAAATGACGAGTTAAAAACAAATGCATACTAATAAATACAAGTCATGCAGGAATATTAAATTCTAGGGCTCGAGGCCTCACCATAAATTCATTTACTAACAATATTTACCACCAAACAATAAACAGATGTCTACATATTTAACAAGTTACAATCCAAACGACAGTTTGGAAAAACATAACTACCCCACACTATAAAAATACAAACACAGGATACGGTCGAACTTTTAACAGAGATTGGAGCATGGTAACTGCAACCAAGCCCGCCGTACTCATAAACAGAGGAGAACACTTTGGAGTCAATCGAGGAAGAAATGAGTTATTATAATTTCATCCTTATAAAAAAAGGTATATCTTTTACTAATTACTGTTTAAACTATGAATTCATTATCATATAAAAAATTCAACTATCAACCGAGTCATAGATACTGAGGTCGAGCCTCAGTAAAATTATCCAGTCTATGAAATGCAAATGCACAATAAACAACTACGGCCTCGCAAACTAAGAGGGCTATCTTAACAGTAAAATAATATTTGGTTTAGAGCTAAGTCAAATGAAGACAGATTTGAGCATTGGAAATATGGTTGCACAGAAAAATAAACGCTTGACATAACCATCAAGGAAACAAACACTCCAATAAACAGATGGAACTATTCCTTTATCCTACTAGAAATCCATTTATAATAATTCATAGCATAATAAAATACACAGAGAAAGTAAAGAAACGAATCCTTTAAGAGGTCGGATTATAAGAATTAACAATGTTAGAATTTAAAATGTTTAAGAATATCTAAATAGGGAAGACATACTTTATGTATAAAAACTTGTTGATAAATTACTAAGCATTTGATTCAAAAACTGTGGCCATAAAACCAAGCTACCAATGTTATACATTACATAATTAAGGACTCTGTATTTTGGGAACAACCCTAAGGGCCACTAAAACTTCTAAGAGTGTAATACAATGGCTCGAAGCCTGTTGAGGGGATATTTATTACAAAACCATCAACAAATAAGAGGTACTTTCAAGAATAAGGACTCTCACCATAAGAACGAAGAGCAATAGTTCAAATATAAAATGGGATATACCCATTTAATGCCAAGAATCAACCTATCAAGCTCAGGATGAGTTCAATCCAGACTTATAAACATCGCTTACCTGGGAGGATCCCTGTTTGAGAACACGCACACACGAACCAACAATTTAAAAGTTTCCCAAATACCTGCAATACAATGCAGCCATGATTAATAATGATTTAACTCAGACGAATGAGAGAAAATAAGGAAATAAATACAATAGTAAAAGAAATTAAGATAAATTTAACTTACCCTTGCTTACGTCGAAGAAATCAGTTGCCAGTTTAAAAGATATCCAAACTCCTCAACATGCAGAACCAAAATAAAATTGTAACTCATCTGAGAAGAATCCACCAAACTAAAACAGACCAAACTAGCATGGGTAAGTTTTACATCGGGAGAAGCTGAGCCGAGCAAATCTCTCCCAAGCTCAAAGAGGGAAACAGCAATAAAACAAGGAAACCCTAGAAAGCACCGTTCACATAGCTCGATGACTTTCCCACTGTGGAGTTAATTACACTGACAGTATAGTCACGACGTGGAAAAATTTATTCATAACCTTCCAGCTAGCACTATACAACAATAATTATCGGCTAATTAAATCCTGAGCTTTAGCAATAACAAATATTACAAGGTTTTGAAAAACAATAGTGTATGAACTTCTGATTACGAAACTTTATCTGTATAATGGGATATCCCTTCTAGACCTAATGAAGGCTATGAACATTAAACCCTACATTCATAAGAATGCTTAAAGGCGTCAAACAATTCTTCCTCTTGGTACAAACATTCCTTTTAAGCTAATGGAGGTAGTGAAGCACCTCTATGCAAACCATAAATCGGAGCTTGAGCAAAACAAAATCAAGTTAAAACAAACATCTAAAATCATTAAATGAATGACGACAAAAAATAGATATTAATGATATTAATACCTTGGTATTTGTAGAAACCAAATCCACCCGAAGTGCAAATCCTTTCAATAACAATAGTGTAGGCTCTCTCTATATTTTTTGACCCCCTTTCCATCTATACATGCAAGTGTGTAGTCAATCATTATGGGTTGTTCTAGATTCACAAACTAGTTCTTATCTCCATTGAGTTACATCATTGATTACATGCATCAAACCTCTCACGTATAACTACCATAGAGGCTTTATTGGACCCCTTAGATTCAAGAGATTGCAATATAATACTTATTCTCTCATGATGGTGACATCAAGATATTAAGATTAAAGGAACTCTGACATCATGTTAAACTATAGAGCAAGAAATTTAAAAAAAAAATGGCAGAAGAGGCTCAAGTCATTCTCAACAACAATGATCTTCGTACTAATCATGGTATTATAGAGTACATGGATCATAGTCACCTCTAGATCTAGATCTCACTAGCAAGCCATTAGTGGATATATATGACAACTCATAATTTCATAAGAATAACAACTTACATGAGGGTTTATCTAAGAATTTGTGATTAAACATATTAGGGACTTACAACCTATGATTCCCCCCTCAATCATAAGTATGAATAAGTATACTAGAAAAGTAATAAGAATTTGTATTATCTTTAATATGAAACTTTTGAATTGAGATTTGATAAAGATAGTGTTGGCCTCTCTCACTTATTATATATATTAGAGCATTATTACCACCTAGGACCATAGTCACATTATGATTTTATTAATGACTGTTGGTTCGAGCAAGGTTAGTATGTTTGCCTAAGGTTGTTAGACACGTTTTGACTAGTTCCACTTAGATTGGTGCATACATTTAGTCAACCAATGGATAAGGAACCTCATTTATCGCCACTAACCCACTAGAGCATGCCTCATCCCCTAATTTATGGTTTCGGCTTTGACTAGGGGTGCACATGCATTGAATATGATCATTTTGCCTCTTTTTGGCAAGTTTATCCAATCCTAGGCCACCTCCACTCCACCATTTTATCCACTACTCATGAGCCACCATTACTATTGACCACTCATGCCATCCCAAAATTCATATATTCCTTTCGTAGTGGTTTGGTGTGATTTGGGAGCCTATTAGTCAACCTAGGGGGGGGATTTTGGTCCAATGTAATCCTACCACTTGTAGCTATTCGAATGCCTCCAAGGGCTAAATATTTTCTCCAAATGTAATATAATCATAATCCCAACAGATTTATGGGTTGGAAAGTAGTAGAAACTTCAGCTATGTGCACCATTCGTTTGTGTTATTGAGCTTCATTTTCAATGTTTTCATGCAATACTTAGCCAAATTCTTGTCTAGTGAGGAAAATTCTTTGCTAGTAGATCATTTTGTGTTCAAAATTTCACATGGTATCAGAGCTCAAGGAGCTTCCATTCGAACCAAGATTGCTTCATAGTTGCACTAGAAGTAGTGGAGAAACCACAGAAGTCCCGGGGTCTATGCATTGGCATCCTTAGGGGCCCTTCCTAGGTGTGACGCGCTCCTAAATGTGCCCTTTGTCAATGCAGTGTTCGAACTGGCTATCTAGGATTTTCTCCTGAGTGATTGAGTGTTTGCATTTGCAGGTTTTCATTGTTTCTTTGTCACCAAGTGTGCAAAAATAAAAACATAGTAGTCTCATGTCACCTTTCTCATTCCATTCAACTACCTTGAGTGGAAGGCCGATATGGTAACCCAACTATAATCTATGGGTCTCTTCAGGGTTACTATGGAGATAGAAAATGAGCTAAACTCTACTGTTGAGAAGTCCAAGTTTTTTAACAGGATGGATGAAGCATATGACATGCTTTGTCTCAGTATCTCAAGAGACATCTTGTTTCATGTTGACAATCTTACTACTCCAAATGAAGTTTGGCTTAAGCTCGAGTCACTCTTTTGAAATACTGATGAGTTGAGGGGCCATAAAATTGAGAATGAGTTGATCTCTCTGATCCCTAGCAGTTTCGATGCCATTCAATACTTCTTCTCCAAGTTTAAATCATTGGTTCTTAAGCTCAAGCAATGTGGCATTGAAAAAAAGGAGGAGCAACTGATTTTTCCCATACTTTCAAATTTGGGGCTTGAGCATTCTATCTTTGCATTGACCTTCCATTCCACCAAGTTGACATTTCGAAACTGGAGAATTCCATCCTTAGTAGAATTCATGGAGTCTCTTACTCAAGAGAAAGACAAGTTGGTCCATATGGGCACCATGAAGCCATCAAAATACCAAGTTCTTGTTGTTGGTGATTCGAAGCAAGCAAAGGAAAATAATAAGGCCAAATATTCGAAGCATCCAGAGAAGAAGGAAGACAAGGAGAAGTCCAAATATTCTAAAGGGGCTTCGAATCCTAGCAAGGAGAAAGGGAAGAAGAAAGAGAAGTCAAAATGCATCTACTGTCACAAGGTTTGGCACCATGAGAGTGCATGCATGAATAATACCATTGACATGATGGCACATATCCTAGAGAATAACAATATCCCTCTTCTAGATGGTGCAAAGAAGAAGGATGGTGGTTCGAATTCTGACGACAAGTAGAGATGACATGCATTGATGGCTAGTACTTCTTAATCCTCCTCTTTTATCATTGATTCAGGTGCTCCAAGGCACATGGATTCTAGAAGAGAGTATTTCTTTACTCTCGAACCTTATAGTGGTATTTCTATTATCATGGGTGATGACTCAAAGATCCCATCAAAAGGCATTTGAAGGATCAATCTTGGAAATGGGTTCTTAAACAATGTGTTGTATGTGCCTGATCTTGCGAAAAATATCCTCTCTATTTAGAAATGAATCATAAGGGTTCGGCCAAGAGAGTGATATTCACTCAAGAAGATGTGGAAATTTTTGAAGTTCAATGGTTGCAGTTGGTGTTGCAGATCATGAGTCAATAATGTACAAGTTTTCACACTTTCTTTCTTACTATTCACATAATGTGATTTTGTCACATGGTAATGAGGTCAGTAGACTATGGCATGAGAGATTTGGACACGTAAAATATAGATATATTTAAGCTTTGAGCAAAGAAAATATGGTTGAAGGACTTCCAATAATCAATTTTTTTGAAGGAACCTGCAAGGGTTGCATTGTTGGGAAGCATGCAAAGTGCAAGTTTGATAAGGGGAAGGAAAGTAGATATACTCAACCTCTTGAGTTGGTCCATTTAGATGTGATAGTACCTCTTACCACACCCTCCTATGGAGAGTCAAACTATGTCCTAACTTTCATTGATGATTTTTCAAGGTATTGTTGGGTTTCTTTCTCAAGTTGAAATTTAAATTTTTTGAAACTTTCAAATTTTTCGAAGCTTCAATTGAGAACTTTAGTGGGTCCAATAAGGAGTTTCAGCAGCTATGTGAAGAGGAAGGCATTGACTTGTAGCATTCTGTTCCTTACACACTCTAGCAAAATGGTGTGGCAAAGCGCAAGAATAGACCATTGAAGGAGATGGCTACTTGCATGTTGGAGGCTAAGTCTTTGTCTCCTAATCTATGGGATTAGGCCATAAATTGTGCTACATATGTTCAGAACAAATTTCCACACAAATCCTTGGAATACATGACACCATTAGAGGCTTCGATGGGACATAAGCTTGATGTTTCTCATTTCAAGGTGTTTGGCTCAAGAGCATGGGCTAAAATACCTCCTGAGAAAATAAAAGACTTGAAACATCAAAGAAATGAGTCCATAATGGTTGCTTATGCTGAATATTCCAAGGGCCAAAATCTCTTTGATCCCTCATCTCAAAATATGTTCATTGAAAGGAGTGTTCAATTTGGATAAGAGCCTTTGCAAGCAACTCAACAAGAAGGGGAATGCTCAAATCCCCCACTTCTAGATGATGTAAGTGATGTTTCTCAATCTAATTTTTCTAATTCTGATATTGAAGATGAATGTGATGACATGCATGCAAATCATGATCCTCCTACAAGGATGAAATTGGTTGAGAAAGCAATACAAGCTGCTAATGGACTTGGAGGAGATCCACAACACACTAGGAAGACTAGATCTTAGTTTCACAACGCATTATCTACTTGTGATCCGAATATTCCTGGGAGGTATTTCTTGATGGTTGTATCTAATCCACAATCATATGAATAAGCATCAGATAACCCAATATGGCAATATTCCATGCAAGAAGAGTTTAAGTATCTTCAATACAGTGAGACTTGGCAGCTGGTTTCTCTTCCTCCCAAGAGGAAATTAGTGCAATGCAAGTGGGTGTATAGGACCAATATGGTTGTTGATGGTTCTGAATTGAAGTATAAGGATATATTGGTTACTAAGGGCTTTTCTCAATTCCATGGAGTGGACTACACAGAGACATTTTCACATGTGGCAAAGATGGACTCAATCAGGCTAGTTTTGGCCATTGCTGCATCCAAACGATGGGAGGTGCACCACATGGATGCGAAGATTCAATTTATTCATGGTGACCTTCATGAGGAGATATATATGCAGCAACCTAAAGGATTCATACAATATCCTTCACTTGTGTGTAGACTTAACAAGTCTCTTTATGGCCTCAAGCAAGCTCCCAGAGCTTGGTATGCCAAGATGGACAACTTTCTTCTATCTCAAGGATTTGAAAGATGCAAATCAGATCCTAATGTCTATATGAATAATTTTGGTGACTCTATTTCGATCATTGTCTTGTATGTTGATGATATTTTGATTACTGGAATTTCTGTTGATGACATAGGGGCGGGCGCATAAAGATGCTCCCCAAATTCGTTGCAATAGGGCTGCGCTAGAGAAGAAAAAAAATAGCGCAACCACACCTAAGGAGACACGCACGCGCCTCTAGGTTCGGTACCAAACTGAGGAATGTGTGCATTGATGGCGCGTGCGCGTCACTGACGTGCACGCGCAGAGGAGATGCGCACGTGCCCCTGTTAAAAATATATAAAAAAAACAGTCGACAATTTCCCCATTTTTCATTTGGTCGACCGAGCACGTCCTCTTCCTCCACGTATGCATCCATTCAGCTACCAACAGAGGCCAGATCCACTCCAAAACCACCCAACAACACCCACAAACTCGTCACCACTTCAATTAATAGGTAAATATCATGTTTTTTTTTAATTTTATTCATTATTTGTGTCAATTTTTGTATTTTTTTGTTTATGTAATTGTAAATAATTCCCAAATTTTAAAAACAATGAACCAATTTTCAACTGCAGATTGCAACTGAGACAGTGAGTGAACAAGATGTTAACCCCGAGTCTGGTGGAACATAAGAAAACCCGAACCTTGGATCCAATGCCGAACAAAACCAAAACCCACAACCTAATTTTGAACAAGATGACCTTAACCACTATGTAAATGAAATGCAAGTGCACACTCGCGAATTTAGAAAATTGGGTGAACCATCTCGATTCTCTCTTGCCACGTCAATTGAGAACTCAATCGACTCCCTCATACATGCACACCAGCAATTTACAGACATGACTCAATTTAGAGCTAGGATGCGGGAGTACTACTCCATGGGAATCTCCAAGGAAGCAATAAAATATTTGAACATTACAAAATCCCAATTATATAGTATGTTCACCGAGCCAAAAACAGGCCAACCACTGAACATTACAAAGCCACGTGTATGCATGGATTGGTGTCATTACCAACCGTGGAGGGACAATTGGATGCAGAGGTGGTTCATGGTGTATGATAAACCTACCTACAATAATAGGGAGGTTCCACAGTACTTCCTTCACCAACTATGGGCTAAGTTTTGCCTTGGGTTACATGTCAACTATTTTGACATAACCGAGTTCCAGGATGTTGGGCGTGGCTCTGCCCAAGATCGACCTTCTTCCAGGAGGAACCCACTGATAGGGCCACCAGCTCCGAGGCGCAACCCCAACCCCTCTCCCCAGCCACCTCAGTTGCCCCATAAGCTTGATCAGATTGATGTGGCAATGAGGAATGTTGCACATGGTCTCCTCAGACACACCTCCTTTGTAGCAGCGACTACAATGGAGAGGTCGGGTGACCTTGATAGAGATCCAGGTGCAGGGCCTTCACGACAGGGATAGGATAGACCCATGACCAATGGTAGTCATGCTGGGAATTCCAGTTCGATGGGGACAATGCCACATCTTTGTCCTCATTGCGGGCACACTTGCCCTTGCCCGATCGAGGGTTGTTATATGGATCAGGTCAGCAATTTTTTTAATGTGTTTTCAATGATCACTTTATAACTTGTAAAGTATTTTTGTTTGACTTAAACTATTATTTCAATGTACCGTTATTCAGAGCTGAGACACCAACCTGGATGCAGCAATGGCAGCTGCAACTAAAATTGCGGCACCCCATGCGGAGGTATTTTCAGTAGCTGGCACAATACTGTTATTACTTATGTCATTTATAGTACTCAAGTATTTATATTTATGGCATACATGTTGATAGTTCATACAATGTTTTTGAATATATTGATTGCCTAAATAATGACTTGTTTAACATGTCCATAACATGCATGCATTTTGGTGTCCACAGGTGTTCCCTGACTACGATGATACCCACCCCCGCCAGGGATTGGCAGATCACCACATACACAGGTACAATGTGTAGTTATAAGCACACTTTTAATTTGAATTGTTGTGACTTACTATGGTCTAATTTATTGTTTTTTTACTAAATTGTGATATTACAAATGTATATGTAGGTGCCACCAACAGCTGTGGCTCCCCATTTTAGTCCTATGTACCCACCCTCTCCCATGAGTCCCCCCCCTTGCTTCCATCTAGACTCCTCCCTATGCCCACCCCCTCCCTTCCATCTAGCCTCCCCTCTCCAGCCATACTCCCCTTTCCATCCATCCCCCCCCACTCAACCATGCCCCCATGTCCATACATCCTCCCCTATTTATCCACGCCCCCTGTCTATCCATCCTCCCCCTTTCATCCATGCCCCCCCTTCCTTCCAGCTTCCCCTCTTCGTCCACAACCTCCCTTCCGTCCATCCTCCTCCTTCTATGCAAGACTTCCCTGCCATGCACCATCCCTCAACACTCCCCTAGCCCTTTTTGTTCGATACCCTCTATCGTACAACCAGTAGGGGTTCATCGTCCATGACGTCCTCCTCCACCCCATACCACCATTTCTTCTCCCACCATATCATCCCCACTTCCCGCCACTATTGTGGCATCTACCCTTCCAGTATCCTCATCTGTATCTCCAGTGGTTGCACGTGTAGTGGCTACCACTACATCTGTGCCCCCCCCCCCCATCACTGCATCGGAGGTGGTTGTCTGGCCATTTGCGCCACCTGCTAGCCCAGAAGCCTAGCCATGTCCATCATCGGAGGTGTATATGGTGAGAATCAAACTAATTTATGAAAATATTTTGATGCATTAACACAAATTAATTTAAGCAATTATTACTTTTCAATGACATGATTGTTGTAAATGTTGTAGGCTGGAATTGTGGAGAGTCTCTGGAGATCCAGGACAACTGTCCAACGTTTCTCAGTCACATCAGAGGTGATTTATTTAAGATTCGAATTGTATATTTGTTTTATAAATGTGGTAAATGTTGCAAATTCTTGAAAATGATGGTATCTTATATCATTTGTTCTAGAGCCTAGAGAGACGGCCTACTCCTAGACGGAGCAAGACCCGAGGTACCGGTAGCTTGAAGAGTAGGAAGATCGACTTTGGAGATGCGCTTGGGAGTGACGGGGGTGGTCACAATGCTTGACACACCATGTGTTATGTACATTAGCCACGATGTGGAACTTTTTTGCACCATTTTTTATGTACTTTGTATCTACGGCACAAGTTGCCATGTATTTTGGATCTACGGCATGAGTTGTCGCGTTTTGTTTAGGGCACGAGTTGCCACTGTACATACATTGGGAACCATGTTCCACTGTTTGCCAGAAATTGTATATGTTTGGATGCGTTTTGTAGCCTCGATGTACATGGACTTTCAGTTATGTGATTTATATATCTCATTGTCTAATCTCGTTGTCTCATGTTTTGTGTATCAGGATGTGATGTTGTCTAAATTTTGGTTTTACCTAGATCTTAGAAGATATGTTGGATATCATAGTGTGTGTGTGTGTGTATATTGGATATCTATGCAATTGAAAATAGTAGAAAATCGACGTGCATGTCCAGAATTCCTCACTAATGAGAAAATGGGACAAAATAGGCATCTTTTTAGATAGGATTGAATCCAATACTTGTAAACAAAAATAAATCATACACTATTGCAAAATACACATAAATGAAACCTAGTGCATAGGCATGTGCGTGAAAACATGACAAATACAATATTTTTCAGTCCATATAAGGAATCAATGTCAATGGATATACTAGAGTGTTGTTATTGACAAACTTATCGTATGTCTTAGTCGAATATATATATTTTTGGTTTTTTTTTAACGTCAAGCGGTCAATATCAAATAAATGATTGTCGTATAGGAGAGTGGAAAATATTAATATTTTTGGCATACATGCGCCTGTAAAAATAGTACATTGTTTGCTAATTTAATACATTACAATTATAATTGTGTTATGAAATCATGATCATGTCTTTGATTACTCCTTTGCATCCAAAGCGTAAGTGTTGCAGTGCATTAAATGACATGACATTGTTTAGGTACCCCTATATCATGTATATTTGACATTTGTTTTAAAAATCCTTGTTTTAGGCTTAAAATTTCAATGAATGACATTTGACTATGTTCAAATATTTTATTAGAGAACTTGCTTAGATTGTACATGATTCCTTAACTTGTTTTTGATACATTAGTCATCTAGTAATATGTCTATGATTCTTTGAATCCATCAAAAGCATGCTAAACTCGGTTGTGGAAGACCAATTTTTACAGTATTACTTATCCATGCCTGAATTGTCTCTATAAACTATCCTCATTGAGGTGCAATAATGTTGGATGTGTAGCTTTATAAATAAGAAACACTCAACCCTTTTTTCTTTTGCACTTGCAAATGTTCAATAATTGCTAGGAATGATTGAAATGTTTTTCCACAATACATTCAAAAAGATATGCATAGTATATGATTCACTGTAGGGTTGTTGGTGGATTGTTAGTACATGATCGTTCGACTTGTTTTTGATAAATTTAACTACTTGAGAATATGTTTTTGATTGTTTCAACCAATCAAAAGCATGCTAAAATCAGTTGTGGAACCACTTTTATAACTTATCCACACCTGAATAGTCTACATAAACTTACCTTTATTCAAGTGCAATGGTGATGGATGTGTAGTGTATACTCCATGCTTGATTACTGGTTGATTTATGTGATTTTATGCACAATGAAGGCCATTGTTGACAACTTGTAGAGTATCTTGGGATTACTTATATAATATCTACATGGTTGTTGATGGACAATATTTTGTAGTTTAGAGCATACTTGTTTCTAACCTTCAAAATACATTATTTGACTGCTTTGATATCACAAGTTGATCTTTTCCTTTCTAAAGGAAACCTTGTGAGGAAATTGAAGGGACACTTCCCCATATTCAAGGATTGCATTTTTAGTAAACATATCAACATAAATTTGTGTGCATCACCTGAGGGGATTTGAACTGAGCATGTGTTGGAACATAATTAGTGAAATGGCCATACAAAATGGCTACAAATCATTGAGTTATCCTCTTGGGATACACAAATTGATCTTAACCCTATCCAAACAATTGAGGAGTTGAGTCTAAGGATTTTGAGATAGACACTCTACACTTTCTCGATAGATCTTAGCATGAAAGAGATTGGGGGTTAAGATGAATTTTTACAAGTAAAGTTGATTAAAGTATTGAAATTTTTTTCCTAGTCATTGTAGACATTCAAAATCTAATATGGAAGTTTTATTTCCAACAAATGGATCCCAGGGACTCTCACTTCATACAACACAAACCATTATAGTAGTTTTCCAACCATGGTTCATCAAAGAAATTGCCATCAATAGTTATATACTGCCTCTGAAAACAACTAACCATTTTTTCAGTTTTTCAAGGATGGTAAGGTGTTTTGTGTATTTAGTGAGAATAAAGTTTTTTTCCCAAATTCATCATCATACATCATTTGGATATGGTCATCTCATTTAACCTCTATAGAGCACCAAATTTTTACTCTATATCATATACACAATGTTTATACCCACCCTCGCCCACATCGATGGTTATTCTTACCATGTTCATGTGATGCCACAATTAGTTGATGTTTCTCTTGGTTCAATTATGCACCTTTGGGACTATGACTATGGTTATTACAACTATGATTGTGTGGCATTTGATAAACAAATTATCCCCATGATGATTATGATCACTGCATCTAATATCATCATCACCATCTTCATCATCATCATCATATTTGTCATCATGGTCATCTCTAGGTCCCTCATCACCGTCTCCATCATCATCACCATCTTCATCATCATCATCTTCATCACCATCGCCATCATCATCAACGCCTTCACCATCATCACCATCTTCATCATCATCACCATCTTCATCATCATCACCATCTTCATCATCATTGTCATCTCTAGGTCCCTCATCACCATTGTCACCATCATCACCATCTCCATAATCTTCATCACCATCTCCATCACCCTCGCCATCATCATCAACGGCTTCATCATCATCATCATCTTCATCATCATTTTCATCTCTAGGTTCCTCATCACCGTCGCCACCATCATCACCATCTCCATCATCTTCATCATCATCAACATCATCATCATCTTCATCATCACCAACATCTCCATCATCATTATCATCATCCTCATCATCATCATCATCATCTTCATCACCATCGCCATCATCATCAATGCCTTCATCATCATCAGCATCTTCATCATCATCACCATCTTCATCATCATCACCATCTTCGTCATCATTGTCATCTCTAGGTCCCTCATCACCGTCGCCACCATCATCACCATCTCCATCATCTTCATCACCATCTCCATAACCATCGCCATCATCATCAATGCCTTCATCATCATCACCATCTTCATCATCATTGTCATCTCTAGGTCCCTCATCACCATCACCAACACCATCATCATCAATGTCTTCGTCATCATCACCATCTTCATCATCATCATTAACTCTAACTCTAACCCTAATTCAATTTTCTTCTATAACTCTAGCCCTAACCCTCACACAAACCCTAGCACTAAACCATCTCCTTCATCACCACCATCACCATCACCATCGCCATCACCATCATCATCATCACCATCTTCATCATCATCATTAACTCTAACTCTAACTTGGTCTCAATTTCCTTCTATAGCTCCAGCCCTAACCCTCACCCAAACCCTAGCACTAAACCATCTTCTTCAACATCACCATCACCATCGCTATCGCCATCACCATCATCATCAACATCTTCATCAGCATCACCATCTCCGTCATCATCATTAACTCTAACTCTAACCCTAATTCAATTTCCTTCCATAAATCTAGCCCTAACCCTCACCCAAACCCTAGCACTAAACCATCTCCTTCATCACCACCATCACCATCACCATCACCATCACCATCATCATCATCATCATCACCATCTTCATCATCATCATTAACTCTAACTCTAACCCTAACTCAATTTCCTTCTATAGCTCCAGCCCTAACCCTCACCCAAACCCTAGCACTAAACCATCTTCTTCACCATCACCATCACCATCACCATTGCCATCACCATCATCATCAACGTCTTCGTCAGCATCACCATCTCCGTCATCATCATTAACTCTAACTCTAACCCTAATTCAATTTACTCCTATAACTCTAGCCCTAACCCTCACCCAAACACTAGCACTAAACCATCTCCTTCATCACCACCATCACCATCACCATCGCCATCACCATCATCATCATCATCACCATCTTCATCATCATCATTAACTCTAACTCTAACCCTAACTCAATTTTCTTCTAGAACTCCAGCCCTAAACCCCACCAAAACCCTAGCACTAAACCATATTCTTCACCATCACCATCACCATCACCATCACCATCACCATCACCATCATCATCAACGTCTTCATCAGCATCACCATCTTCGTCACCATCATTAACTCTAACTCTAACCGAAGGAATCCAAGTCCGCTCGCCGGTTTGAGTTCCGTGGCCGCGGAGCAAATGCCCAAAGTTTCCCTGAATGGCCCCGGGGTGCCTGACAAGGATGCCCGTAGCACCCGAACCGTGGCTCGGTTCACCAATCCATCGATTCCAGTGGGTCTGGGGTGCCGGGTTTTAGCTAGGGGAACCCCTACAGCATGCCTCGAAAACCCATAAGCGGTGCCAATGGGCCATTCCCGGAGCTAGAGTTTTGCTCAGTGAAGGCCATTCCAAATTCGCTCAACGGGGGCATTTCTCGTCCAGAGGCCCCCGAGCGTGTGTGGCCACCGTGGATAGGTCCACTATGACCATGTGGACCTGTGGGAGCTGATGGAATCCAAGTCCGCTAGCCGATTTGGGTTCCGTGGTCGCGGAGCAAATGCCCAAAGTGTCCCTAAATGGCCTTGGGGTGCCCGACTAGAATGCCCGTAGCACCCGAACCGTGGCTTGGTTCGTGAATCCGTTGACTCTGGTGGGCTCAAGACACCGGGTTTCAGCTAGCGGACCCCGCACAGTGTGCCTCGAAGACCCGAAAGCGGTGCCAATGGGCCACCCCTCGAGCTAGGGTTTTGCTCAGTGAACGCCATTCCAAATTCGCTCAAGGGGGCCATTTCTCATCTGGAGGCCCCCGGGCATGCGTGGCCACCACGGACAGGTCCAATATGGCCACGTGGACCTATGGGAGCCGGTGGAATCCAAGTCCGCTCGCCGGTTTGGGTTCCGTGGCCACGGAGCAAATGCCCAAAGTGTCCTTGAATGGCCCCGGGGTGGCCGACTAGAATGCCCGTAGCGCCCGAACCGTGGCTCGGTTCATGAATCCATTGACTCTGATGGGTCCAGGACACCATGTTTCCACTAGGGTACCCCCCATAGCATGCCTCGAAGACCTGGAAGTGGTGCCAATGGGCCATCCCCAGAGCTAGGGTTTTGCTCAGTGAAGGCCATTCCAAATTCTCTTAATGGGGCCATTTCTCGTCCGAAGGCCCCCAGGCATGCGTGGCTACCATGGACAGGTCCACTATGGCCACGTGGACCTATGGGAGCTGACGAAATCCAAGTCCGCTCACCGGTTTATGTTCCGTGGACGCGGAGCAAATGCCCTAAGTGTCCCTGAATGGCCCCGGGGTGCCCGACTAGAATGCCCGTAGCGCCCGAACTGTGGCTCGGTTCACAAATCCGTTGACTTCGGTGGGTTCCGAACACCAATTTTAAGCTAAGGGTCCCCCCAGCGTGCCTTGAAGACCCGGAAGCTAGGGTTTTATTTAGTGAAGGCCATTCCAAATTCGCTCAATGGGGCCATTTCTCGTCCGAAGGCCCCTGAGCATGCGTTGACACCATGGACAGGTCCACTATGGTCATGTGGACCTATGGGAGCCAACGAAATCCAAGTCCACTCACCGGTTTGGGTTCCGTGGCCGCGGGGAAAATGCTTAAAGTGTCCCTGAATGGCCCCGGGGTGCCCGACTAGAATGCCCATAGCGCCAGTACCGTGGCTTGGTTCGCGAATCTGTTAACTCCAGTGGGTCCAGGACACTAGGTTTCAGCTAGGGGACCCCCCACAGCATGCTTGGAAGACCTGAAAGCGGTGCCAATGGGCCATCCCTGGAGCTAGGGTTTTGCTCAGTGAAGGCCATTCCAAATTCGCTCAATGGGGCCATTTCTCGTCTGGAGGTCCTCGGGCATGCATGGCCACCATGGACAGGTCCACTATGGCCATGTGGACCTGTGGGAGCCGACCGAATCCAAGTCTGTTTGCCAGTTTGGGTTTCGTGGCCACGAAACAAATGCCCAAAGTGTCCTTGAATGGCCTCGAGGTGCCTGACTAGAATGCCCATAGTGCCCGAACCGTGACTCGGTTCGCAAATCTGTCAACTTCGGTGGATCCAGGACGCCGGGTTTCAGCTAGGGGACCCCCCATAGCATGCCTCGAAGACCCAGAAGCGGTGCCAATGGGTCATCCTTGTTAGGATATTCCTATACTCCATCCTAGTCCCACCAGTATTTTGATCATTTACATTTTCAGTCATGCATGCACCTTTTAGGGTTTGCATGCATTCTAGGGTTTGCATGCATTTTGCATGCATCCCAGTCATCAGTCCAGCACCTAGCCCTCAGTTAGCCAGCCCCCAGGAGCTTCGCACTATTCAGTCTTAGCCCTCCAGTTGCTTAATGCGCCCTTCTTCCTTGATTTTAGGTAGCAACTCGCCCTCCTTCACCTACCAGTCTAGTTGTCACTCAGTTACACTCAGTTACAGTCAGTTACACTTAGTTACACTCAGTTACAGTCAGTTACAGTCAGTTACATTCAGTTACACTCAGTTACATTGAGTTACACTCAGTTACACCTACCAGAGTTAGTTTGACTAATGGTTGACAGTTACTTGAGCATTGATGACTCCACTGATGATGATGAAGACTTCTAGTTGCGCTCCGATGATCATGAGGACACCTAGTTGTGTTCCGATGACACTCTATTGATCTTATGATCACTCTGAGAGGCTAATTCGAATTTCCACCTTAGGCATTCGAATCCTCTCTACCATTGTACTATTTATTTGTCCATACTGTGATTAATTAAAGGAGTATGACCGAAGTATTATTGCTTCTATCTGAGTTCTACTATACCATATTAT
This sequence comes from Larix kaempferi, assembly GCA_027924585.1. NCBI lineage: Eukaryota > Viridiplantae > Streptophyta > Pinopsida > Pinales > Pinaceae > Larix > Larix kaempferi. Next base: position 16,618,659 of record BSBM01000286.1, on the reverse strand, counting down.
TCTATTGCTCATTATACTGCATGTATCACTCTTCTTCTATTTTCTTGCTTAATCATAATTATTCTCTTGTGAGATACATCATCTCTTAGATCTGTTGTGAGGATTTTCGCATGGTATCAGAGCATGTTGAGAGAATTGTTTATCTCCATTCTTGAGAGTTTTTTGCAGGTTATTACCAAGATTTCGAGTGCAGCAGTTGCAACAGTTTCTGCATTTTTGCAGCAGTAGCAGTTGCAGTTATTCTATATTGTTTTTGCAGGTCCTCTACAACTTCAATGTATTCATCAGGAATTACTCCTCTTGATCCACTCAACTATGATGAATGGAAACCAAGAATGATAGCAGACTTGAAGATCCATGATCTTTTTTATTGTTATTTTGAAAGAGAGTTCGAATCCCCTGAAGAGAAGATTGACTAGTTAAATAAAAGAGACATGCACTTTGCAACAATAATGTTTTCTTTGTGTGCATACCAGAGATTCCAATTCAAATACCGTGATTGTGTTGAAATTCCAAGAGAGTTATGGACTCCAAAAGAGATATGGGCTCACCTGGATGGAAAATTTGGCAGAGAGAATGAAGGACTTGGTCCCAACCCATTCGAAATAAAACAAAGTGATGCATTCGCTCCTCTTGATGGTCTCTCAGATCATGAACTAGTATCATCTCATATTGAAGTTGTTGACAAAGAACTTGCAGATTCTCCGCTCATGCTCAAAATTTCTTCTCTTTCTGTGCCAGCTCACACTCTAGAGATTGCAGAAGGTCCTAAATCGTCTCTTGCACCAGAGTCTGTTGGTTTGCATCATGATCACATGATTATTTCAGAGGTCAAATCAGCTAATGGAGGTAATGCATCCGCTCCTCTTCAGCAAACATCTCTTTTATACTACTATATGATCATAAATTCATGCTTTCAGAAGGCCATTGAAGAATATGGCCATTGCCATTCGCTTGGGATAATTTCTCATGCATCTACTGGTTTTGATCTCACCTCTCATGGTTCAAAGGAGATCTCAAGAAGCCATGATTCAAGTCTTGTATCTAATTTGGGTTCTAAGCAATTACTGCTTGGGAAAATTTCTCATGCATATGATAGTTTTGATCTCACCCCTGCTGGTTCAAAGGAGATCTCAAGAAACTGTTTTGAAAGTCTTAAATCTGATTTTGATTTCAAGCAAACATGTAATAGTTCTTTTTGGCATAATCTCACCCATGGTGGTTCAAAGGAGAAGACAAAGGACTATATGCACATTCAAAAATTTGATCCTACTTCAGCTGATTCGAATCACAGGTTCAAGGATCATTCTAATACTGTTGGATTTGTTCTCATCACATTCGATCTGAAGAGCAAGTACAAGCACATGCTTTTCGAGCATGATCCACTTCTTCCCAAGAAGAAGATACCTACAGACATATGACGAAGCATCACACATGCTTGAGTTTGGAGCTTTTATTTTTTATGTGTGCCTTACAGTCTATTTTTTGAGGAAGGGGTATGTTTCCCATGAAATTTTCCCACTTCCTTGGTTTATTGATTGTTATTATTCATTGTATTGGGTGACCTTTGGTCTTAGTTACCAGGGCCCAGGATGGATTAAGGGGGGGTGTTAGGATATTCCTATACTCCATTCTAGTCCCACCAGTATTTTGATCATTTACATTTTCAGTCATGCATGCACCTTTTAGGGTTTGCATGCATTCTAGGGTTTGCATGCATTTTGCATGCATCCCAGTCATCAGTCCAGCACCTAGCCCTCAGTTAGCCAGCCCCCAGGAGCTTCTCACTATTCAGTCTTAGCCCTCCAGTTGCTTAATGTGCCCTTCTTCCTTGATTTTAGGGAGCAACTCGCCCTCCTTCACCTACCAGTCCAGTTGTCACTCAGTTACAGTCAGTTACACTTAGTTACACTCAGTTACACTCAGTTACACTCAGTTACAGTCAGTTACATTCAGTTACACTCAGTTACATTCAGTTACACTCAGTTACACCTACAAGAGTTAGTTTGACTGATGGTTGACAGTTACTTGAGCATTGATGACTCCACTGATGATGATGAAGACTTCCAGTTGCGCTCCGATGATCATGAGGACACCTAGTTGTGCTCCGATGACACTCTATTGATCTTATGATCACTCTAAGAGGCTAATTCGAATTGCCACCTTAGGCATTCGAATCCTCTCTACCATTGTACTATTTATTTGTCCATACTGTGATTAATTAAAGGAGTATGACTGAAGTATTATTGCTTCTATCTGATTTCTACTGTACCATATTATTCTGTTGCTCATTATACTGCATGTATCACTCTTCTTCTATTTTCTTGCTTAATCATAATTATTCTCTTGTGAGATACATCATCTCTTAGATCTGTTGTGAGGATTTTCACAATCCTTGGAGCTAGGGTTTTTGTCAGTGAAGGCCATTCCAAATTCACTGAAGGGGGCCATTTCTCGTCCGGAGGCCCCCAGGCATGCGTGGCCACCGTGGATAGGTCCACTATGGCCACGTGGACCTGTGGGAGCCGACGGAATCCAAGTCCGCTCGCCGGGTTGGGTTCTGTGGCCCCAGGGCAAATCCTCCAGGTGTCCCTGAACGGCCCCAGGGTGCCCGACAAGAATGCCCGTGGCACTAGAACCATGGCTCGGTTCGTGAATCTGTCGATTTCGGTGGGTCCACGATGGCGAGTTTCAGCTAAGGGACTCCCCATAGTGTCCCCCAAAGACCCGAAAGCAATGCCAACGAGCTATCTCTGGAGCTAGGGTTTTGCTCAATGATGGCCATTCCAAATTTGCTCAAGGGGGCCATTTTTCGTTCGGATGCCCCCGGGCATGTGTGGCCACTATGGACAGGTCCACAATGGCCATGTGGACCTGTGGGGGGTGACGGAATCCAAGTCCTCTCGCCGGGTTGGGTTCCGTGGCCTCGGGGCAAATCCTCCAGGTGTCCCTGAATGGCCCCCGGGTGCCCAACTAGAATGCCCGTGGCACCTGAATCGTGGCTCAGTTCATGAATCCGTCAACTCCGGTGGGTCCGGGATGGCGGATTTCAACTAGGGGACTCCCCACAATGTCCCCTGAAGACCTGGAAGTGGTGCCAATGAGCCATCTCCGGAGCTAGGGTTTTGCTCAGTGATGGCCATTCCAAAATCTCTGAAGGGGTGCATTTCTCGTTCGGAGGCCCCCGGGCATGCGTGGCCACCGTGGTTCCCGACTAGAATGCCCGTAGCACCTGAAGGCCATTCCATATTCGTTCAAGGGGGCCATTTCTCGTCCTGAGGAAGAAGAAGATCAATTTTCGACAAAACAATGTAGTTAGTAGAAGAAGAACACTTTTCGACAAAACAATGTAGTTATTACATGTGGAGGCAGCGATTTCCCGTGGAAAACGAGTGTAGGGTTGAGCAGAGGAAAGATGTTGGAAAATGGGCTATTACATTAGCTTTTCCGATGGGCAGCTGTAGGTATCTATGCTTTGGCGGTTCTAGGTATCTATGCTTTTCTTCCGAGGGAAATCCTATTTCCGTCGGAAGAAAAGCATAGATACCTACAACCGCCATATGTCCTTCTGTAAACTACTTGCCCATTGGAAAATCTAATGTAATAGCCCATTTCCCAACATCTTTCCTCTGCTCAACCCTACACTCATTTTCCATGGGAAACCGGTGCCTCCACATGTCATAAATACATTGTTTTGTCAAAAATTAATATTCTTCTCCTAACTACATTGTTTTATCGAAAATTGATCTTCTTCTGCCTCCGGACGAGAAATGGCCCCCTCAAGTGAATATGGAATGGCCCTCACTAAGCAAAACCCTAGCTCCAGGGATGGTCCATTGGAACTATTTCTGAGGCTTCAAGGCATGCTACGGGGGGTCCCCTAGCTAAAACCCGATGTCCTAGACCCACCGGAGACGACGGATTCACGAACCGAGCCACAGTTCAGGTGCCACAGGCATTCTATTCGGGCACCTTGGGGTCGTTTAGGGACACCTAGAGGATTTTCCTCGGGGCCACGGAACCCAACCCGACGAGAGGACTTGGATTCTGTCACCTCCCATAGGTCCACATGGCCATTGTAGACTTGTCCACAGTGACCACACACACCTGGGGGCATCCGGACGAGAAATGGCCCCCTTGAGCAAATTTGGAATGGCCATCACTGAGTAAAACCCTAGCTCTGGAGATGGATCGTTGGAACCGCTTCTGGTTCTTTGGGGCACGCTTTGGGGGGTCCACTAGATGAAACCCGACATCCTAGACCCACCAGAATCGACGGATTCACGAACCGAGCCACAGTTCGGGTGCCACGGGCATTCTAGTCGGGCACCCCAGGGACATTCAGGGACACCTTGGGCATTTGCTCCGCGGCCACGTAACCCAAACCGGCCAGTAGACTTGGATTTTGTCGGCTCCCATAGGTCCACATGGCCATATTGGACCTTTCCATGGTGGCCATGCACGCCTAGGGGCCTCTGGACGAGAAATGGCCCCCTTGAGCGAATTTGGAATGGCCTTCACTAAGCAAAACCCTAGCTCCGGGGATGGCCCATTGGCACCGCTTGCGGGTCTTCGAGGCACGCTGTGGGGGGTCCCCTAGCTGAAAACCGGTGCCTTGGACCCACTGGAGTCGATGGATTCACGAACCGAGCCACGGTTTGGGCGCTACGGTCATTCTAGTCGGGCACCCCGGGGCCATTCAGGGACACTTTGGGCATTTGCTTTGCGGCCACAGAACCCAAACTGACGAGCATACTTGGATTCCGTCAGCTCCCACAGGTCCCTGTCGCCATAGTGGACCTGCCCATAGTGGCCACACACGCCCGAGGGCCTTCAAACAAGAAATGGCCCCATTGAGTGAATTTGGAATGGCCTTCAATGAGCAAAACCCTAGCTCTAGGGATGGCCGATTGGCACCGCTTCCGGGTCTTCGACGCATGCTGTGGGGGGTCCCCTAGATACAACCCGGTGTCCCGGACCCACCGGAGTTGACGGATTCACGAATTGAGCCACGGTTCGGGCGCTAGAGGCATTCTAGTCGGGCATCCTGGGGCCATTCTAGTGGTGATAACAAGTTTACTATCTATTAAGTCTGATACTACATCGAGGAGCCGCTCAGTAAACTTTGAGATAGAAAGCTCTGTAATTTTAGGATACTGATTCAACCACTCATACAGTTTCTTACCTTCTCGAGGATCTAAATTTATAATTTCCTTCTAGGTAGATTCAGGCATTCTTGAGGATCTAAATTTATAATTGCCTTCTGGGTAGATTCAGGCATGGAATAATATTTACCGGCACTTCCAAGCTCCCAAGACCATTTCATTAGCCATAATATGTGCAACTCCTTTGATGAAAGATAAATTCTGGTGTGGACGACAGCATTTGATACACTAGCCAAATCTATGTTGTTGGAAGAACTTAGATATTTCAAAAAAGAAGCGTTTTGCAGGTGACTTGAAAATCCCTTCCATTTTTCAGCAATACAACAAAGAAGTTCAACGTACAGATTTTCAAGCAAGCTTGTCAACCAATCAGACAACCGAATACAGGGAGATAACCACGCCCAAAACATTCAAGCTATTATAAAACTCTTGTTTATCAAGATAAGGATGGACTATGTGTACATTACGAGAATATAGATGAATGAAGTCGCTTTGATGAAATTGTCCTCTTGCTCTCTCTAGAATGCATTTAAAAGCAGGGAGTATTGTCCGAGCTTCTGTTGGTTTACATAAACGTTTATTCCAAAGCTGACGTCACATAAAACCACTTCGTCAACTTTCAATTGGGTCTGAATGGCATCTCTAACTTGTGTTAGCTTTGGATAATGAGGAATATGAAAGGGAAGGTACCTATAGACCCAAGTTTTTGATGATAGAGGTGAACTACCACTTATCAGAGCACAGAATGCTGAACAAAAGGCTAATGGAACACAACGAAGGATTCCTTGGTTCCACTTGTTATTGAAAAAGATACTTTCTCTTGACGAAACCAATAAAAAATCTTCCTATATTATAAATAGAAATCCTGTTACAATTTCCATCGGAATAAAAGCATAGATACCTACAGCCACCATATTTCCTTCTGTAAACCACTTGCCCATCGGAAAAGCTAACGTAATAGCCCATTTCCCAACATCTTTCCTCTACTCAACCGTACACTAGTTTTCCATGGGAAATCGCTGCCTCCACATGTAATAACTACATTGTTTTGTCAAAAATTGATCTTCTTCTGCTAACAAATGCAAAATGAAGGATTCGTTGTCATTGCTAAGAGAAGTTCTAAGGTCAGTTTCTCGTAAAACAAATATTGTATAAATCCAGCGGGTGTCCCTAAAGGCCTTTTGGATGCGAGACGGAACGAGCCATAGAATGAAGACCGTGGATCTGATCGACAAACCGTCAGCTCCGTTGGATTCAGGACATCAGGATAGTGCTAGGGGTGCAACTCCCCTTTGGTCCCATGGCCCGGGTGTCACCATGTAGGTCCATCTTGGAAACTAGGGTTTTGCTCAGTGAGGGAGTGTGCAATTTTTGCACACGGCGGTCAACTTTGCAAAATTGTCCTGGTGTCACCTTATTGTTGTTGGTTTTAAGATTTTATTTCTATACTTATCTATCTTACAAGTATAAAGCATAATATACTCTCCTAGCTAAATTACTACTTCTCAAAACTTTAAACATAATTTTGAAACTACTGAGAATCAAGCGCACTGTGCGATTCCCGATTGTTACCAGACCTAGTTCACTAAATGATAAAGGATTGTTTCATTTCTTGGGTTGTTTGTTGTTGCATAGTGACATCCTTGTTTACATCAAGAGTAATACAAAACATAGATGGAGGGAAGTGCAGTGGGATAAGGTAACACAAAGTGATATTTTAAAGGAACTCAAGCAAACAAAACAACCTCTTTGAAAATGTGTTGAATATGGCAAGAAAAAAGTTACTCAATATTTAAGGGAAAATGAAATTCAATAGAGGTCCAAATGATTTATCCAAGTGAGGAAATAAGGTTAAAGGACTAGAGGGATCATTGGCATCATTTTATGAAAGTTCTTACGGCATATTCACTTATGTTCCTTCACTAAGTATTCTAGATACATCATATTTTAAAGATTAATGGTGTTATATCATAAATGCCATAATTTTCCTTTTTCCCAATACATTTGTAATTATGTTGAACACAACATAATGGGGAATGTGAAATAGGGAAAGACTATGTGAAGTGATATTTTCAAGGAACCTAGGAGATGTGAATAAATAATTTGAAAATGTGTAAAATGATACAACTCCAAAAGTGCACAATGTTTATGAAAAAGAGAGGGTAAAAATAATAAGAGTGAAAGGGAAAAACAATGGGAACTATTGGGAGTTAGTCATTGTAGATAGAACCAAAATCTTGAGCAAAAAAATCATTGTACTACCAAAACAAAATCGTAGGTTGACTTGGCAATGTTGGAATTTATTGACTATACTTTTTCCTATAAAAATGGGGGGTAAATTCATGGATGTAATTTCATCAAATTTCATCATTGTATGACTATCAAATTTGCTCAAGGAGATGATGAAGTAGCTCAACACAATATGGAAGTTGTTGCATCACATGAACCACATACATATTCACATAAATCATAACTTAATCATAACTCATGTACATCAAATAAACGATATAAGATAACGATATCAAATTCCTATCTAACATGAATAACATTGATCATGCATGAATAAACAATGACATGGCTATAAATCATAACTTAATCATAAATCAAACATCAAATAAATGATATAAGATAGCGATATCAAATAAACTATCTAACATGAATAACTTTGGACATGCATGAATAAACAATCACATCATTACTATACTATGTACCTCAATCAATTAGGACTTCTGGATCCTCTCGGTTTTTTATTGTCTCAAACAACCTCTTATGCTCTACATGAGGTAGTAAGTAGCATACCTTGTTTGATGACTTCGTTGACATTGTCTGTAGTTGGATTTTTGTACCAACGATCAAGTGCGTAAAGTGATACACCCGCGACCCTGGTCTATAATCCATGTATGTGTAGCCATTGCTCTTTGGTCCCTTTCCATCCATTGTAAGATATTCCCCCTGAACAACCATTGAGCCAATGGGAAAGGTAATGCCTTCACTATCCATTAATGATGCGAGGAGGGTTTTCTTCCCCTGGATGCATCGTGCCAACCAATAATTCGTCCCAATTGCACTGTCTGTCGGTGCGACAACTGCATAGATGTGTCCTGCAAAGATGCATTTTACGGTCATATTCCAACAAGTAGTGGTTTGATAACTTGGATAATTACATATAAACAAGGAGGGAATCGGGATAGGCATGCATAAATGTTTACCTGGCTGTACTTGATTAGATATATGACCATATTCATTCGAAATAGAGGACTGGACTTCCTCTAACTAGATTGTTTCAACAACTGCACGTGGGTCCACTGCAAGTGATACATGATCCCATTCATCAACCCAGTCCATTGATTCGCATTCATCCCATTCACAACTGCTGCAAGGCCCACAAAAGCAAGCAAGTTTTCACGTCTATATTTCAAATAAGGGGTTGTTTGAGCTTCGAATCGAATGAAATCCATGAGTTCCTTACACAGTACTACAACTACAAGAACGGGATCGGTCTATATCAACTACATGCCAGAAATGTTTGACAACATGTCCTCTACCTGTTGGTATGTGTTGCTCCGTGGTTCGATCTGACATTTTTGCAGAGCACCATTGAACTATGGTTTCTGCATCTCGAATATGAGGGTTTCTCGTGCACCTCATCTCTTCCCTTCGTAGGGAAGTTTTGAGACATGCCCCAGCACCGTCGTGCTCTCCCTTTCCATGAGCGGTCTCAAAATAGTTCAACACATGCAGCACATCACAAGTCTTGTGCAAAATACTCAACCAGTGGAATACACATGCATTTTTTAACTGGCCTGCACAACCATCTGACCATATCCAATGCTGATCCATCTGTATACCTCTCTCCTTCAGCTGATCATAGAAAATTTTGAAGCAATGTTGCACATAATGCAGGTCATGGAACCTGTCGTCACTGATGTAGAAGTTGTTCTCTTTCAATATTATCCTCCTGTCGTTGCTGCTCTCTGGCGTGTGCCTATATGTGACATGGACCATTATGCTAACTTGGTCTGAATGGTAGTATTAACTTCGAATCTCATTCTGTGGCTGCAGGGTGTAGTTTTCAGCAAAGTCCACAACCAAGAATATTGTGCCATTAGGGAAGGTGTCCCTACACTGTCTGTACTATTCATCCTGCCATCGTGCTACATGGACATGCTGTACATACTGCTTGGTCTTTTGGTAGAATTCCTTCATGAAATTGAAAATTTGTACCTGGTGCCACAAAACCCAGGGCATTAATACAACGTGACATTTTCAATGTGAATATATATGTACAAATTCAACATGTATAGTATGAAAGTATGCAAACTTAGATTACCTGTGACTTCACCAATGCAATTTTTTTTCTTTCCTTCGAACTATCTACTTGATATGTTATGTACTGGAAGTTCTGCATTTCTATTGACATCCTCCCAAATGCGTGCTCCGCGGTTGCATGGATGCAGGGGCTCAATAATGCAAATCCACTGCAACTGGAACACGTCCCATATAAACATGATCTTTTATAATATTTTTGTCCTTCAAGTCTTGGACACATTATGCTATGTGTAAATTCTCTGGATGCATTGGGTGGTTGTAACGATGGGAAATCCTGCAAAATGTTAGTATGCAAATCACAAAATATATGTCTATATGTATCATAAAAGTACTCAAATTCTACATGGTATCTACAACAACATGTATTCCGATCATTGCAAATTTTAACATACCAGGGTTTGCATTTTTCAAAGGACCTTTGGTCCACGTTCAATTGTGTGTGCTCATTCTTGAACCTCTCGTAGATTTATGTTTGTGTCGTGTCAAGGAAGTGATTGACATGGGGTTCACCCCCCCTAACACCTTTTCTCAACTTTAAAACATCTCTTTGATTCGATGACGGTCTAGTGTTATCATGCCAAAACTTCTGCACTAGTTCTTTAACAACATCAATGAGCTTCATGTCTGAACGAGGTAACCTACCAACAAAGGCCCAACAATCATTTTGGCCTGGGGTCTTAAGTTTTTCTCCAATGGTAGAATACTTTTGAAGAGTCTTTCTGTCTACTTTAAATATTTTACATGTGTGTGATAGTGGGCGACGTTGCCTTGTGGATTTGTCTATAATCGATTCCGACAGTACACGACGGGCCGCATTAAAATCTTTTGTACGAGAAGTTTTTCCAATCAAATTAAATGCAAATTGTATATTTCTAACAACATGATTGTTGACATCTGAACTTCTAACTACCTTTATGCTCAAAATTATCCTAACATCCGCTAGACAATGTGATTTTAACAGAGTAAGCAACAATTGACATTTTGCTACATCGGTTTTGGATTCAAAAATTTCTTTCGTTATCTTAATACAATGGAAATCAATAGTGCGTTTGGGCATCTTACCTTCAAGTCCTGAAAATGAACTTTCATCCACATGAATACGTCTAGGAGTTCTTCGTCGTCCGCTTGATAGTCGAGGCAAGGAAGTCGCCAAGGAAGTATGAGTCCCTTCAATGGCTTGTTGTGGCCCTTCGTTCACAACTTGATCCTGCAAGGGAGTGTGTTCTACATGTGTGTGCTCTTCTTGGGGAGGTTGTCAATTAAGAGCTTGTTCAACGTCCATCCCTTCATACTCAACATCAGACAAGATTTGATTGGCTTCAACCACTTCGTCATTGCCTGTTGATGGATCTAAGGCACTAACATTTTTCTTTCTATGGTTTTGCATGTACAACTTGGATTTTTCTCTTATCTCATGGGCCTTTTCAGGGGGCAGCGCCATCCTTCTAGACTTTCTTATATTATTACGTTTGTTTCCCATATTCAATGCGTTTAAAAAAAAACAAAAATATCACCCCTGCAAGAATGAACAACAAATAAGATATTAAAACTCAATGTGCACATGATTATTAAAGATCGATGTAGCAATTGATTATGTACAACAACATCTAGTGAGAATGTTTTCATATAATCTTAAAAGCTATTGGGAATGCCCTACATATAACTGCAATGACACCTCTAGGAACTTGGTAGGATGGTATTAGATGGTATTGAATGCTGGTATGGGATGTTAGTAGGAGCAACTTCCCTATGAGGGAAAATAGCCCCAAAAGACTAAGAGTTTTCAATTCTCTAGGTGTTTGTGTGAGTTGTTGTAGTGAAACCATGAGGAATTCAACAAATTTTTGTCTACTAGATGGAAGAATGTGATTATGAAATGTTATTGGTGGTGATGGAAGTAATTTGTTTTTATTATCTTCATGAAAGGTTGAAAGCATTGCTTGGTGCATTTTGTACTTTTTTTTTGGTAAGATGTTTTTATTGTCTATGTTGAAGATTAAGAAAACTAAAATAGATCTATCATACAATTCATGAGGAAAAACCAAAATAGATGCCATTCAAACAAGTGAATGAAGACTAAACTACATTTAACAATATAAAATTATCACCATACCTCAAGGATTATGATTGCTCTTTTCCTCAAATGTCAAATGCTCTTTTGATGTGTCCACTATGTTTAAGAAGACTTCATGTGTGTCCAAGTAGCATGAGAATTCAATCCAAGGTTCCAAATAGAGTCCAACTATTGTGTATTCACTCGATTGATCCAAATAGAGCCCAAGAGGTGTGTATTCAATCCAAGGAGCCAAAATAGATCCCAAAATGTTGTGTATTATATCCAAATGGTCAAGGAAGAACCAAATGGTGTATGAATTCAATCTACCATTTAAATGCTTTTCGGACTGTGCGTGAAACCAGTGAAGAGAACGCAAAAATGAGGAAAAAATTGCGGGAGAAAGAACGCGGGTGATTTTCTAAATTTTATCTTCAACAGGGATGCACACGTGCATCTAGCACACATGCACATCTAGTGCGTGTGCATCCATTCTGAACGTCGTATTGTTTGGTGGGTAACATTCAGTGCATTTATTACCAAAGAGATATAAATGTGTCGGGTTATTCCTAGAGCCCCTCCCCATAAAGAGGCCCTCCCCCATAAAATCCTTTAGGACCTCTTCTAACCCATATTCCCTATGTGCATTTAAGTGCTTCTAGGTGTTTAGGGGTTTAGGGGTATATTTACAAATATGTATTTTAATTTCAAAACATTAATTTAATTTTGAATTATAAACATATGTATTACATCAAGAATAATGCTTCTAGGTGGATGATGATGATGATGATGAAGACAATGATGATGACTAATGTTGATGATGATGATGATGATCATGATGAATATGCAGCACATCATCCTCATCATCCTCATCTTCTTCATCATCATCTTCTTCATCATCATCTTCATCATCATCCACAACATGGTCATCATCACCATCTTCATAGTCATCATCATCATCATCATTGTGAGGACGAGGATGATGATGGTGATGATGAGGACGATGGTGGATGATGATGAATATGAGTACGATGATGAAGAAGATGATGATGATGATGATGAATATGATCATCATCAAAATCATCATATTCGTCATCATCATCTTCACTAGTCATCATCATCACCATCGTCATCATATGATCATGGTCATGGTCATCACTGTCTTTAGTCATCTTCATCTTTTTCATCGCCATCTTCCCCCTAATAATCATCATCATTGACATCTTCGTCATCATCTTCGTATCATTATCATCATCATTGACATATTCATATCATCATCATCATCATCATTGACATCTCCGTATCACCATCATCGACGAAGATGATGATGATGATGATGATGAATATGAGTACGATGATGATGAGGACTAATTTGGAGATGATGATGATGATGATGATGATGATGATGACGGTGGTGAAGATGATGAGGAATATGCAGCACATCATCATCATCATCCTCATCATCAACACCATGATTGTCATCATCAACTTCCTAGTCATCATCATCATCATCATCATTGTGAGGACGCAGATGATGATGACGATGATGAAGATGATGATGATATGATGATGATGATGATAATGATGATGATGACGATGGATGATGATGAATACGAGTACGATGATGAAGATGATGATGATATGATGATGATGATGATGATGATGATGACGATGGATGATGATGAATACGAGTACGATGATGAAGATGATGATGTTGATGACGAATATGATCATCGCCATCATCAGCAAAAACATCATATTCGTCGTCATACTCATCTTCATTAGTCATCATCATCACCATCTTCATCATCATCACCATTGTGGGGACGAGGATGATGATGATGATGACGATGAAGATGGTGATGATGACTAATGGAGATGATGATGATGTTGATGATGAAGATGATGATGAATATGCAACACATCATCCTCATAATCATGATCATCTTCATCATCATCAACACCATGATCGTCATCGCCAACTTCCTCCTCATCATCATCATTATTGTGAGGACGCGGATGATGATGAGGATGATGGTGATGATGATGATGATGATGGTGATGATGACGACGATGGTGGATGATGATGAGTATGAGTACGATGATGAAGAAGATGATGAATATGATCATCATCAAAATCATCATATTCGTCATCATCATCTTCACTAGTCATCATCATCACCATTGTCATCATATGATAATGGTCACGATCATCACTGTCCTTAGTCTTCTTCATCTTCATCATCGTCATCTTCCCCCTAATCATCATCATCATTGACATCTTCGTCATCATATTCGTATCATCATCATCATCATCATTGACATCTTCGTCATCGTATTCGTATCATCATCATCATCATCATTGACATCTTCATATCATCATCATCATCATCATTGACATCTTCGTATCATAATCATCATCATCATTGACATCTTTGTATCATCATCGTCGACGAAGATGATGATGATGATGATGATGGTGGTGGATAATGATGAATATGAGTACGATGATGATGATGACTAATTTCGAGATGATGATGAAGATGATGAGGAATATGCAGCACATCATCATCACCTTCATCATCATCAGCAACACGATGATCATCATCAACAACATGATCATCATCATCAACAATATGATCATCATCAAAATCATCATACTTGTCATCATCATCTTCACTAGTCATCATCATCACCATCGTCGTCATATGAGCATGGTCACGATCATCATTGTCTTCGTAATCACTATCTTTAGTAATCTTCATCTTCGTCATCATACTCGTCATCGGCATCTTCCTCCTAATCATCATCATCATTGACATCTCTATATCACCATCATCGACGAAGATGATGATGATGATGATGATGATGAATATGAGTACGATGATGATAATGATGATGACGATGATGACGATGGTGAAGATGATGAGGAATATGTAGCACATCATCATCATCTTCCTCATTATCAAGACCATGATCGTCATCATCAACTTCCTCATCATCATCATCATCATCATCATCATCATTGTGAGGACGCGGATGATGAAGATGATGATGATATGATGATGATGCTGATGATGATGATGACGATGGATGATGATGAATACGAGTACGATGATGAAGATGATGATGTTGATTATGAATATGATCATCATCATCATCAACAAAAACATCATAGTCGTCGTAATACTCATCTTCATTAGTCATCATCATCACCATCTTCATCATCATCATCATTGTGGGGATGGGGATGATGATGATGATGATGATGATGATGATGACAATGATGATGAAGATGGTCATGATGACTAATGGAGATGATGATGATGTTGATGATGAAGATGATGACAAATATGCAGCACATCATCCTCATCATCATGATCATCTTCATCATCATCAACTCCATAATCATGATCATCAACTTCATCATCACCATCATCATCATCATTGTGAGGACAAGGATGATGGTGATGATGATGATGATGATGACGATGATGATGGTTATGTTGATGATGATGATGATGGTGGATGATGATGAATATGAGTACGATGATGGAGATGATGATGATGATGATGAATATGATCATCATCAAAATCATCATATTCGTCATCATCATCTTCATTAGTCATCATCATCACCATCATCATCATCATCATTGTCCTCATCATCATCATCGTCATCTTATGATCGTGGTCACGATCATCAATGTCTTCGTCATCATAATTTAGTCATCTTCATCTTTTTCATCATACTCATCATCGCAATCTTCATCATACTCATCATCGCAATCTTCCTCATAATCATCATCATCATTGACATCTTCGTCATCATCTTCGTATCATCATCATCATCATTGACATCTTCATATCATCATCATCATCATTGACATCTTGATATCATAATCATCATCATCATTGACATCTTCGTATCATCATCGTCGACGAAGATGATGAGGAATATGCAGCACATCATCATCATCTTCATCATCATCAACAACATGATCATCATCATCAACTTCCTCATCATGATCATCATCATCGTCATTGTGAGGACGCGGATGATGATGAGGATGATGAAGATGATGATGATATGATGATGATGATGATGATGATGATAATGATGATGATGATGATGATGATGATGGTGGTGGATGATGATGAATACGAGTATGATGATTATGAATACGAGTATGACGAATATGATCATCATCATCATCATGACCATCAAAATTATTATATTCATCATCATCATCTTCATTAGTCATCATCATCACCATCTTCGTCATCCTCACCATCATCATCATCATCATATGATCATGGTCACGATCATCATTGTCTTCGTCATCATAATCATCATCTTCATCATCCTCATCATACTCATCATCGCCACCTTCGTCATCATCTTCATCATTGACATCTTCGTCATCATCTTCCTATCATGATGATGATGATGATGATGATGATGATGATGAAGATGATGATGAAGATGTTGTTGATGAGGAAGATGGTGATGACAAAGATGACGATGATGATGATGATGGTGGTGGTGGATGATGATGAATATGAGTACGATGATGAAGATGATGATGATGTTGATGGTCATCGTACTCATCATCAACATCATCATCATCATCTTCATCATCATCAACATCAATGGTGATGATGAGGATGATAATGATGATGTTGATCTGACGTTGACAATCAAGATGATGACCTAGATGTTGATGATGATGAGGAAGAAGAGGGCGGTGACGATGATGATGATGGTGTTGATGATGACGACGATGATGATGATGATGATGATGAAGATGATGATGATGGGGATGGTGATGAGGATGAAGAATATGATGATGATGGAGATGAAGATGTTGATGATGATGACGATGGTGATGAAGATGATGATGATGTTGATGAAGAAGATGGTGATGATGAAGAAGATGACGATGATGGAGATGTTGATGAGGAAGGGGGAGATGACAATGATGATAAATATGTCGATGATGATGGTGATGATGATGATGATGATGATGATGATCATCATCATCATCATCATCTTCATCACCATCATGATCATCATCCTCATCTCATCATCATCATCTTCATCACCATCATGATCATCATCCTCATCACCATCATCACCACCATCATCTTCATCATCATCTGTATCACCATTGTCACCATCATCTCATCATCATCATCATCATCATCATCTTCATCATCATCATCTTCATCACCATTGTCACCATGATCTCATCATCATCATCATCATCATCAACATCTTCATCATCATTGTCATCTCCCCCTTCCTCATCAACATCTTAATCATCATTGTCATCTCCCCCTTCCTCATCAACATCTCCATCATCGTCATCTTCTTCATCATCACATCTTAATCAACTTTATGTATCCCCATGACAAAGGAAATTACATGAACGCGTACGCGCACCTACGCATGTGCGCTTCCATGGACGTGTGCGCATACTTACGTGTGCGCACCTATTTGCGTGCATGCGTGTATGAATTCAAATTGTTTTTGGCGCCCTTGCAGGCTTGGAATTAGCTTCGGACTGCACCTTTAGGCTCAGTCTGATTTATCTATGATTTAGGGCAGAACACATCAAATGTTGCACCTTCCTGTTTTTCACAACTAGTTCTACATAAGCTCCACAAGTGCACTGCAGATGAAATTGCACACACTTGTCGAGCTTTGTGTGCAGATTCCAAATATATAATTTTTTAATAGATCTGTTATTGTTCTCTATTTTTAATTCATTTTAAACTGCACTCATGTCAAATTCGTAAAAAACATAGGTCGTTTATTTGGCCTATAACTTTTGATCGGCTTACCTATTTCGAAAATGGAAAAGAACCCACATAAGAGCACGAAAATACCTACAACCTAAAAAAAAAGAGCATTTTGATTATTTTTAGACCACGATATGGTGGCTCGACAATTAACCATGTCATTTTAGGGCTTCATTGACTTCGGTAATTTAAAAAAAATATAAAATTGACTTTTAAAATTTTGGAAAAATAGCCCCGTACAATATTTTTCTGTTGCCTACCCCTCTACATATTTTTTTTCTCGTAAATTGAAAATTTACATAGCAAACAGGTGGGTCAAAAAAAACATGTGCATTATGTTTTAGAAAATAAATAACATACCAATCTTCGAATAATGACATTTTGGGAGGTTATACCACTTTTCCATAAATAAAAATTATATATTTCGGAAGGTCATCCATTTTTCTACATTTCATCATTTTACACCTAATCGGAAAACGTTTTGTAGGTACCTCTAATAATTGATTTTAATGATAATATATCTGTTTTTCCAAAATTTCATTGCAACTAACGTGTCATAATTGGGTAGCATTACCTTGCACCAGCCCATAGGTTCATTAAAATCTGCTTTGCATAGTGCTTTTTCTATGTCTGATGTTGGATTATTGAGACAATTTCTTGGCTTGGAGTTTGAGCAATATAATGCAGGTATCAAGGTCTCACAATAAAAATATGCTTCATATCTTCTCCAAAATTTCAGAATGGCTAATTATAAGGCTGCTAAGTTCCCCTTCCTTTTAGGTGTAAAACTAGAAGATTGGGGTTCATCACCATTCATGGACAGTTCGTTGTATAGGCAGCTAGTTGAGATCTTGTTGTATCTCACACACTATCGACCTGATTTTTCTTATGCATTAGGTGTTGTTTCTAGATACATGCAAGAGCCTCATGATATTTGTTGTAAGGATTCCGAGAGGATATTGCATTATGTGCAAGGAACCAAGCAGTTTGGGATCATTATGCAACTAGTTCCTCACTTGCACTTGTTGTATTTACTAATTTAGATTGGGCTAGAGATAGCATTGATCGGAAGTCCACTTCTGGTTATTTTTTTATGCTTTCACATGGTCCTATTTTCTATTCTAGTGAGAAGCAACACACTATTTCCTTATCTTTAGCTAAGGCCAAGTACAGAGGAGCAGTGAATGCACCTACACAATGTGTATGGATGCAAGGCATTCTTGGGGAGGTTGGATTTGATTTTGATTCACGTTCAGTCATATGATTTGATAATAAAAGTGCAATAAAGATATCCACAGATCCAATATAGATATAGAGGATCAAGAACATAGAGATAAACATGCAATACATGAGTAGCTTGGTGCATGACTAGACCATCTCATTGTAGTACTACCCATCTTCTGAGAAGATAGTTGACATCTTCACCAATAGTTTTGCTGAGAAGACCTTCATCTACCTTAGATCACTCCTTGGGGTGGGTGGTACATGGTGAAGACATATATTTGTTTTAGATTTTGATTGATGTCCATGTTTGAGGGGAGGTTTTGTTCCCATGAGATTTTCCTCACCTCAGTTACATGGACTAATAAAAATTGTAAGAGGTGACTTTGGCCTCTGTTTCAAAGGCCTCATTTTCTTATTTTTCACTACATAAGCCAAGCTTAAGGGTGGGTGTTAGAGCATTATTACCACCTAGGACCATAGACACATTATGATTTTATTAATGACTGCTGGTTCAAGCAAGGTTAATATGTTTGCCTAAGGTTGTTAGACACATTTTGACTAGTTCCACTCAGATTGGCACCTACATTCATTCAACCAATGGATAATGCACCTCATTTATGCCCACTAACCCACTAGGGAATGCCTCATCCCCTAATTTATGGTTGTGTCTTTGACTGGGGAGTGCACATGCATCGAATGTGTTCATTTTACCTCTTTTTTGAAATTTTAGCAAATCCTAGGCCACCCCCACTCCACAATATTCTCCACCACTCATGGGCCACCTTTATTATGGACCACTCATGCCATCCCAATGTTCATATCTTCCATTTATAGTCGTTCATGTGATTTGGGATCCTATTGGTCAACCTAGGGGGTATTTTGGTCCAATGTAATCCTTCCACTCTTAGATCATTCGAATTCCTCCAACGGATAACGATTTTATCCAAATTTAATATATTCCTGATACCAACACATTTCTAGGTTGGACAGTAATAGAAACTTTGGCTATTTGCCACATTAGTTTGTGTTATTGAGCTTATTTTTCACTTTTTTCATGCAATACTTAGCCAAATTTTTGTCTAGTGAGGAAAATTCTTAGCTAGTAGATCCTGTTGTGTTCATAATTTCATAATATAAATGGAGGAGAGAGTCTTTTGTTATTTGTTAACTAAAAGAACAACATGTACAGCATATCAAGCATAAGAGACAAGAGACAAGAGACACAAAACATTTCACTGGGGAAAACCAAGAGATAGAATATGCATCAATACAATGATCACCATGATCAAACCCAAGAGATAGATATCTACAGCAGCATGATCCTCCTCCACTTGTGCGCATCCTCCTCTTCTCTCACTAATGTGAAGTGATTGAACAATAGAATGTGTAAAATGAGAGAGACACACTCTCTATTTATACACTACATCACTTGACCTTTACTCAACTAGGTCGGCCCTAACTTAACCACATAACATAGTACTGACTGGGCCGACCCCCAATAGGGTGGTCTAATAACCCTTTGAACCACATGACTCATATAGGGCCGACCCCAACAAGGTGGTCTAATAACCCATCAAGTATAAGTTACGACACTTACAATATAACTTGTGACACTTGCACTCACATGACGACACTTCCAATCGGAGGAATAATACATCTCCGTTGGGGATACAATAAAGTACAAATGTAATACATACAATATACAAGTGAATATCTTCCTAAGTTACAAATACATCAACATCTTTTTGTTTTATTCATCCATTCATTATCATATCAATATTGTCTCAAAGATTTGAGAGATTGGGTAAACTTGTATATTTAATATGGATCTCTTCTTCATTCCACTTTACACTCTTCTCTACTATGCTAGGGTTCTGTATAGTTTTAATGGAGGCATTAGGGTTAATTTTTTCCCTAATAAGACAATGAGATCTAGTTTTTTGAGTAACTTCTAAAAACCCATTCCAACACTGCAAACCACGGAAACCTAAAATCCTTAACTTCAATATATTCTAAACAAGCACTATAAAAATTCATAATGCATGCAAATGAGTAATCATCCACACTTATCCTACTTTACTACATGCTTTTATTCATGTCCTCTATTAGACTGTACAAAAATAAAAATTGGTTCAATTAACCAATCTCCACACAATACCTAATATGTCACAGCAATCGAATCGTATTGTGACTATCATTTACTTTCCTCGAGATCCATTGTACTATGGATTGATATATGGGATGCTACACCTGCTAGTGGGGGAAACTAACTTAACAATATTGTATCCTTTCCACACCACATATATATCTTACTTAAACTTTTTTAATGTAAAATATAAAATTTTGAGCTAACCATTTTAAGTGGATGTTCCCTATGCAACTCAATAGGACATTCAATAACAATTATAAAAGAACAAGAGTTGAGTTTCAATTTGCATTAAATATGGAAATAAAGTTGAGGAAAACATATACACACATAGGGGGGGGGAGATAAAGTAATCTAAGATGCAACAACTGTTGCATCAAGTCCAATAAATGAGGTAACCCACCACTCATATCGAGGGTTTCTCTCTGGAAAGAGATGCACATGCTAAAAAACACATTTAAAAATACTTTAAATTTAGGTGTACCGAAGATTTTTCAAATGCAACATTAAATACAAAAACAATGAATATATAAAAACTATGTCATACCTACCTTGTCCAAGAAACTATCTCAAATGGGATCGTCTATCGAGCAATGACATGTATGTCTGCAATGAGAGCATCAACGGGGAAAAATTGGCCTAGAACCATAAAATGCATCCTGGCTAGATGATGGCTCGACACAAGGTTGTCTAACATCATTAAAAAACATCTCGTAATGAGATGCTACTACAAACACATTGTGTTGCACTAGACTGTGTGTCAAGGATGATATCATGGTACTAGTGGATCAGATTCTATCTTTGATCTAGGTGGTTGGGGATTTGGACATGCACCTAGGAGTATGTGGCCCTCCCATTGGGTTACATATACCATTTTCTTGATCTTGAGCATAGCCAAGAAAAACCCCCTGGAATTAACCAATGCTAAATTAATTTATATGGAGAGTAAGGAGAAACTCAACCAAAAATTTCCGAAGAAAATACAAAGGAACCTTCCTGTTATTATAGGGAGGTTTATCAAATACCATAAACCTACAATAAACCATTGATCCATCAAGTTGTCTCCCCATGGCTTGAATGTGCACCAATCCAAACAAAGATGCATCTGTATCGAATTAGCACTAGTACAAAATGAAAGATAAATGACAAAAAAATGACCAAAATATGCATATAAATTACCACTTTTGAGTTGGTGACCACTGGTAGCAAATAAACGGCCATTTATCATGCGACCAAAAATGTGGTAATATCTAGCTTGGTCATTTATAGCTTATCTTGTGGTCATATATTTGGTCATTAATTATCACAATTAATGACCAAGTTTATGGCCACATTTTTTCCACGTGATAAATGACCGCTAATTTTCTACCTGCGATCGCCAACTCAAAAGTGGTAATTTATTTCCATATTTTGGTCACCTATCTCTCATGTTGCACTGGTGGTCATTTATATGCCAATTTTGGTCATTTTTTTAGTCATTTATCTCTTTTTAGTGGTTTCAGAATATATATAGGGCATGGAGGAATCGAACTGCCAAGCTCCTGCCTCTAAGGAAGGTGCTCTACCATTGTGCAAGCACCCTTAAATAGAATTCCTTATGGATTGATATGAGAATAAAATTTCCAACAGTTAACACCATCTTGCAAAATTTTGGAAAAGGGTCACATACCTAGGTAAGAAACAAAGATTACCCAATAGTCACCAAAAAGGGTCATGTTAATGATAACCTTCTTTTGCCAAAATCTCTCAAAAATAAAGAATGCAGTTGTATTGTCAATTTTTTCTCCGAGTGGTACCAAATAAAGAATCACAATTGTCTTTTCCTGATCTTGGGCATCTGCATTTCCTCCCATTATCCTTTGCTTTGTTTCAAGAAATTTCCTGCTGCTATCTATGCAGCCAACACTGAAACCAATGGGAAAAAAGCATAAAGTGCACCCAAGCTCAAGCTCCACTTGCATTGGATATACACAGCCACGTGGTGCACTAGGAGGAGTAGAATTCAACGGTTGAGTGCAAACTATTGAACTACAATCTGTACAAAGAATGCATCAATTTAGTCACACATAATGTATCTTGATTCTTTATACACATTAATAAGGTGAAATATAAGCACACTGATCTTATATGCATGGAGTAAATTTATTTACAAATAAAACGATAACAATTACAGAGAAATTCAACTCGTGATAATAGAATGAATGTTCAAAGAATAACAGAAAATATTATGTACTTTCCCTACCTTTAGTAGGTGGAGGGGGGAGGAAATACCAATGGTAGTGGTGCCAAAGGTATCCTCTATGTCATCTGAGGTGATTTCGAAGGGGAAATGTTTGCAGGAGAAGAAGAGGGTCCTAACAATGCAATAAGCAGGCTATGCTTAGTAAATTTTGCTACTATTATACTCGGAATACCTCTCAAAAATATGTGAAAAGAAAGGAAGTATACCTTTCACATGATGTCGATGACTTGGAGGGGAAGGAAACATGATTGATGGTGATACTGGTGGGGGACTCAAGATTCCTGATGATGATACAAGGCGACAGTTAGCTGGTGAATAAACATGCCCTTTAAAAATAACCAACAATCCAATAACTTAAGAGTGTAACCTTCATCAAGTATAAATTTTGAATATCAAAATAGAACAAAAATAAAAGAGTATACCTTTCTCATGTTGATAATGTGGAGGTGTTCACGAAACCCAATTGATGGTGAGACTTATAATACGTATCCAACACTCCCATCTGGAAATATCATGGGTACTATCATCATGCCTTCAGGTGTCGGGCCTCTTCCATAGATGATAGGTTGAAATACCATATGAGAAAGTTTAAAAACAAGTTTATTTGAGATTATAACATCTACACTGTATATACCATAGATGACAGGCTGAAAGACCTTGTGAATAATTTCACAAGGAAAGTTATAAGGATAATCAATAAAATCTTGGAAAATACAACAGAATTAGGCAGCAAAAGAATTAGGAATCTCTTGCAAGTGTAGTCATGCAAATAATCACAACAGAAAAATATTGTGTTTCACCTACCAATCCATTCAAAATTGGTATAAACTAATTGAAACCTTTAACAAAATGTGAAGAAAAAAAGTATATTCTACGAACAAAATATGATATTTCAAGCTTATACTTACAATCGAATAGAGTTCGGCTCCATGTTTTGCTATTTTTTCTTGATTTGGTTCACAATGGTTTTCGATTTTAGATCTTGTTGCTTGATTTGCTTCGCACTGGTGTTCAATTTTAGAGTTGAAATTTCCTTATAATAGAAACTAGGTGTTTGGATTCACATAAAAAGGAAGCAGCCAAGCAATATCGAGGAAATACAAAGGAAAGAAAGTTGGAAGAGTTGGTCACATGAACTCTTGCAAGAATGAGATCATGTATACTTTATTTCTCTTGCAAGGAAAGTGCAGCATGGACTTCCAACCAAAAACAGTAAAAAGAGAGAATTAATGACCTTGGTTGTAGAATTTCTGGAAAAAGTAACATGCCGTCAAGTGAATAATTATTAAAACAGACCTGAGTGGTTGCTGGCAGATGAGGAAAAGTGAAGTCGTCTTGAGGATGATCCATTTTGTAGGCCTGGTGATCATCAACCCTGACAGGAAACAAATTTATAGGAATGGTGGTATTACCAAGGGATGTAGAATTATATAGATCACACAAAGGAAAATACCTCTTTTCTCTACCTTGGTTAGTGTTTATAAGCCCTGATCCCACAAGCATACTTAGGGAAAATCTTGCATGTTGGTATGTGGCCACACATGCTTTTGGAATTTGTTGTATCTGTAAGTGTGACATCTACACCAACCATCATATGGATGAAATATCAATTCTACGCGTTGCAGAAAATATCTTCATTTAAGTTATGTCTTTCTAGGTTGCATTGTCATATCAAATATATTCCAGTCTTCAATTTTTGTATGTCATGGTTAAATAAAGAACACACATTAACCATAATGCATGTCAAATATTAAGTCCCATGGAACACTAGTACAAAATGAGAGATAAATGACCAAAAAAATGACCAAAATCCGCATCTAAATGACCACTTTTAAGTTGGTGACCACTGGTAGCAAATTAGTGGTCATTTATCACGCGACCAAAAATCTGGTCATATTTAGCTTGGTCATTTATAGCTTATCTTGTGGTCATATATTTGGTCATATATTTGGTCATTAATTTGGTCATATATTTGGTCATTAATTGTCACAATTAATGACCAAATTTATGACCACTTTTTTTGTCACATGATAAATGACCGCTAATTTGCTACTAGTGATCGCCAACTCAAAAGTGGTCATTTATATGCATATTTTGGTCACTTATCTCTCATGTTGTACTGGTGCTCATTTATATGCAAATTTTGGTCATTTTTTTAGTCATTCATCTCTTTCTAGTGATTTCAGAATATATATAGGGCATGGAGGAATCGAACCACCAACCTTCTGCCTATAAGGAATGTGCTCTACCATTGACCTAGCACCCTTAAATAGAATTACTTATGGATTGATATGGGAATAAAATTTCCAATAGTTAACACCATCTTGCCAAATTTTGGAAAATGGTACATACCTAGATAAGAAACAAAGAGTACCCAATAGTCACCAAAAAGGGTCATGTTAATGATAACCTTCTTTTGCTAAAATATCTCAAAAGTCAAGAATGCAATTGTATTGTCAAATTTTTCTTCGAGTGGTACTAAATCAAGAATCACAATTAGTTTGACAAAAATAGGCATGGGATTTTAAATTAGAAGTTTGTTAGAAAAAAAATTAACTTTTAAGATAGGGAAAATTATTTTGGGTTGGACATATTTTGGAATGCAGATCTATCCTTACCTTCAAAAACCAATTTTAGAACAAATTTATATCATAAATACATATTATTGTGCATTATGAATCATGGAAATTAGTGCAAGTTTCTTCCTCTCTTGTGTGTTTTGTCTCATGCATGTGTGCTAGGAAAACCAACATTTAGAAGTAAAGGAATAACTGATATTAATTTTCAAGATAGTTTTGTTGGTTTTTTGTTTGTCATTCAGAAGTTGTTCTCCAGAACGGAATAGCAGTGATGGTATATCCATACAATGTGTATGTACCAAAAGATTCAATATTGCTCAGTAATTGTGTAGATATGAGGGAGACCCAGTTTTGGAGACATCGCTCATGGATGTAGATAGAGGGCACAACAATGAGAGAGGCATAGTCCAACAGCATACAACCTTCAGCAGTGCACACAAGTTCAGAATTGCACCTTGGTACCTGTGTAGAGTAGTTGAGGGCAGTGGCAGAGATTATGGTGCAGCAATAGTGTGCCTTGGGACTCATATAAGAGTTATGTACAAAACAGATTATCAATGTGTTGTTCTATTTCTAGTCTTTTCCCGTTTTATAAATGGCACCAGCCATAGCAATCTTTTCTTATTTAAAAAGGCACATGAGTTAGGAGCATTGCAAGATTTACGTAGGGAAAAATTGCTTGGGAGACTCTTTCATTGGGCACTCTTTCTTGGGCAATTTTAACTATGCAGGGAGGGTGCATTGTTTTCTGAGAATAGATCTGAGTTAGGGTTTCCCATTTTCGCACCACAAGTGATCAATTTTTTTAATAGCAAAGCATCTACTTCATCTATAGAAGTGTGGTAGGGAGGGTGGTTTAACTCATTCCAGTTTTGAGTAAGATAGTAGAAGTGAGAGAGAATGAGTTTTGAGCCATTGCATCATAATTTTATTTTTTCAAATAATAGAAGAAAAATGTGATTGCATAGTACAGATTTTGTACCTAATTTTTTTTTTCAGAGTGATGTTTTTGCAGATCTAGTGCTCAAATTTCCACCGTCATGACATGTGTTTATCTATTTTTTAGTTCCTAGTTGTAGGGTTTATATTTTCTGAGTGTAGGTCTGCTTACCATAATCTGGGAAGTTTAAAAATATCACCATATGCTATGAAAATCATAGGACCTCTGCAAAAGGATAAAACATGAAAGTGTAAAATGAACTCATTGGTTGTCGCTATGGTAAAATAAAGAATGTAGAAATCCCTCCCCTCATGATCATATATATGAATCAACCATAGTTAGTTTTGAGAGAAATTTTTTGTTATAGAACATACTGGATGCACACAAAGCTTGCAAACCCTTCCTTAAATTGTCTCCAGATGTTACGGAGAAAACTTTCTATGGCTTGGGGCAGACCACAAGAGACAGCTAACTACCAAAAAATGAATCAATTCCCAATGCAATGTTATATAAATGACAATGCTAAGATAATGGAGACAAGACCAACCTTCAACCGGATGTTCGATGCAGATCCAGGTTGAGCTATAAACTTCTACACTTGAACCTGCGGATTAGTCTCAACAAAAAGTACAAGCAAGTGCATATAATATGTGAAATACATTAGCATAATCAATAGCATGATCCATGATATTACAAATAAATATAACCCAATGTAATTTAATAATATTCACAGCATCAATTGAACGATAAAATGAGTAATTTTCCATTAATGAATAACAAGAAGTACAATATATAACCTCTTGTCGGAAACCAATCTGAACTAAGAACTGGGTCTCTCCACTTGTGCCTCCACCACTTCAATCCTCCATGTAATGGAAAAATCAAACTAGGAAAGGAGTTTGGAAGGTGAACATAAGGGGTTCACAACAACAAGGATCAATGAGTGTAGACTCAATTCACAGCAAAAATCCACTAGAGTTATCTTGCTCTCTTTTTCTCCTCCCTTCCATATGACATAAGAGCTCAATATATAGCCTTGCAAAGGTAAGTGAAAGGACACATCGAGTCGTTACGGGGCAAATGGAGGGCCAAAGGTCACCCTAAGACCACCTTTTGGGAGTAAAAAATATTTTTCTAATGACTTTTACCATTTCACTTGGTACCCGCGGGCTATAGTGGAACAACTCGTGTGTACGCTAACTATAATGGGACAACAAGCATACAGGAAGAAAAATAGAGAAAAAGTGTTTCTGGAGGACAAAAGGTGAAACTAAGTCAGTGAAATGGATCTTGAAGGCCAATCAATGTTGATGCTCACAAGGTGGAAAATTACGTTGTAACACCAAATAAACCCGCAAACCCTTCCTTCAAGTATGAACTACTTCATGCAACCATTGGCCTAGAATGGTGTTGCTTAGATGATATTCCATGATTTAATGGTATATGACTAAGAAAATTAACATAGTAGAATATTCACAGAAAATTGCTTGACCGGATCTGTACTCAGTTACAGTGGGAAACTTCTTCTTTCATTTCGTTATAAGAATTTCCTGTATGACCATACTCGCTTATTTACACCATGTTGTCAATGTTATGAACATGTCTAGCAGAGGGGGGAGTGAGCTACCTGACACTGAATCTCACTAACAGAAAGACTTGTTCATAGCCACTTAATGACCGAGGGAGCAAGCCCCAAATAAAGGGATAACCCGGCTTGCCGACCTAGAAGCACCTAAGATGTTGTGCTCTTATATTCTCTCATTCATGATGGAATCATTCTGGGTTGAATTCATAAACATCATCTTCTCCCCATATATCAGGATCTCCATGCGTTCCTACTATGTTGATGAACATAGACATTTCTTTGGGTATACTTATATTAAAGAATGATGCATCTCTGAGGGGAATTTCCAGACAAGTAAATCCAAATGAAAACTTTCCTTCTGTATAATATCCAGATAGCCTCGTCCCCCTGTCTATGTGTCACATCCCCAAATTTCACAAAAATTGATTTTTTTTCTAAGTGATCTATTTGTCCATAAATGCTGTGCAGAAGTATGAAGTTTCAACATTTTAAATTACTGTTTAGAATAAGAGGCAACATTAGAACATCTCATAAATTATCTTTAATTATTTAATTGTCTAAACAACAACTTAAAATATACAATCATTAGGTTTCACATGTCATGACGACATGCAGCCACATCTATAACTCTATGTTTGAATGAGGTGATGCTATCTATTTTATACAACATAATCATAACCCTTTGGATATTTATAAAAAATGAGAGAACAACCTACTAGCAAGATAGAGAATTGGTTTAAACAAACATGTCTTATGTAAACCCAATAATTCAATTGAATCATACGATATTTTTGCTATAAAACTGATACAAACCTAAAACATGAATACATAACTTCAATTAACACCTTATCATCCATTTTCCCATAATATCTAACATATTCATCTTTGTTTATATTTGAAGATTTTTAACTAGAATATATTTATTCAACATATGTAGTTTTCCAATGATTCATATGGAGCTCTTCAACATAGAATAAATTATACGTACAGGAGTTTAATAGAAACATATGAACAAGTCAAGTAATCATATTCACTATACGAGAGTGAGGAGTACACATACCTGAAAGATGCATAAGAATACAAGAACAAAGTGATATATCTAAATACTTTGAAAAACGAAAAGGATGCAAAAACCCCAAAGAGACACATCATGAACAACCAAAATTTTCAAGAGAGATAAACACATAAGAAAACATACCATGAGAACATTTTCACGTGGTTCACCCGTTTCTTGGGCTACGGCCACCAAAGGTTTGTGTTATATTATTTATTAGAAAGGAAAAGGTTACATCCACAACGAGGTTGTGGCCAACCACCTTCCTATTTTTCTCTACTTCTCTCATGGAGAACTTTATCACTGCTAATTCTACAATGTGAGCATAAATCTAATTTATTTCTCATACTACAAGCCCCTTATAAAATCAATTCAAAAGAATATATGAACCCACCCTTTATCTTTTAGTAACAATCTATTTATATGATAGGGTCCTTTCCAAAATAAGGTTAAATACCATCATAATATTTTTAGCCTATTAGTTGCATGAGTAAGGATAATATTTCTTAACGTAACTACTCAAAACTTCGATAAACTAAAGATTACAAAAACTTCGATAAACTAAAGATTACAAAAACATTAGCACCCATGTCAAAACAATGAATGCATCTATTCTTGTTGAGACATAATTATAAAGCTTAGTATGTCTAATCTTTAATATGTTACTAATTTAGATGTTGATATTTGTCAACATATGTTGATATAGTACATTAGTATATACCGCATATATAACAACAAGATCTAGTAAGAAATTATCATAAAACCCTTTAGCTTCCATCGTATCATAGTATATGATGATTACATACCTATATATATCATAAGAGCCTATATATATAAAGAATTCCTTATAACACCCTAACCTAGCTCTGCCATGCTTGATTTACAAGCAAAACTATCATTTTCCCCTGAGCATAAAATACGATTTCATTTTAGTTTACGGGTAGAACTATTACCACGAATTTAAAACAACAATGTAAAATGGATGTAGTACTTCATTGAGCTTTCACGCAGAGATCAAAACGTATCACGAATTCAATATACCAAATACCAGAAAGAAGAGATCTATGGTTTCCCTTACAACGTGCATCTAGCGATCTACGATTGTAATTCAACATAAAAACAAATAGAGAACCACTATTCATTTCCCCCAAAAACCCAATCCAGAGATTTTCCCAAAGCATATCGACCGAACTCCTACAGTATGAGATAAAATACAAATATTTACAGAGTTAACGCCCACTTACATCTATCTAACACGTATGCAGAAAATACTATGGAGTTAAAAACTTATACTAAATTTTAAAACCTAAAAAGAATTCCTGTCCATAGATTTTCGAAGGATCTACGATAATAGTTGGACTTTGTGTTTCAAATGTGTGCAAAGAATTACCTAGCATTGGCCGTCTATCGATTTTCTAGTTCTTAAGACAATAGGTATACGAACTCAACAAATGTATTTATATAAAACTGCAACTGAGGAAGCATTAACACACTGTTCTAAAATCATATTTGCAATATAACAACATTCTTGCAAACATGATATTCATACTATGTTAATAAATAACTCCGTTGAGCATCTAAGTAGCAGAACCAGACAGAGATTCGAATGATGGAAACCCCAACCTATCCTATGAGGGAAGTATGTAGTATGCAGAGATCTATTCCAAAACAGTAACATCATTCATCCTACAAAGAACCCGAACTAGAAAGATATTCAACAAAATAACAGAGATTGCTTACCTCTTTGGAAGTGATCAGTATCGACCTTTCCCATCGTAGAGCTGCATAAGAAAGATGGTGTCCTCACTTTGTGACACAACGAATTAATTCCCCTTCGGTATAGTCAACAACACAAATATTTAGAAATTAAGGATCACGATATAGAAGACATCTCTATCGAGATTGTACTCGGCTTCTGAGTATGAACCCAGTCCAGTATGGCAGGCAGAGGTATTCCTGAGATTGTTCTCAAACGATACCATCCATTTTCCGTAACCCTTGCTTCCGCGATTACTTATCAAAACTAAAACCCATTCCGTTGCACCATATCCCCAAGTTGTCCCTCCCGATGCGCATACCCTCATACAGCTAGGAGGAGGATGCTCCTCTCAACCTAAAAGCCACTCGAGACCCGCTTCCCAGCAATGAAAACTTCCTTAAGTAAATGGTGTTTTTGAATTTCCCAATGGAGAGTCCGTTTCCCCACTCCCTCCAGACTCTGAATACATGGAGATACAATTTGGACAAATGGCCAAAATGGCCTTCCAACTGTCACTCGTCCCATAAAAAAATTTGTGACCACCCCCGAAACAGCTACCACTCGCTTCCTAAAAAACAAAACTGTCTAATGACTACATACTATGGAGTGGGCTTGGCGCTCGTCCCCGAATGATATCCTCAATCCATCACTTAAATGCGGATGGTATGAAAATATAACAGATTGGATACTGTTCCCTTCGGCCCTCAAAATAAGGGTTTTCTTTTAATTTATGCTTCGAGGTAGTTAACCTTGGCGTTTATCTTCGAATAAGGGTTTTCTTTTAATTTATGATTGGATATTGTTCTCTTTGGCCCTCAAAATAATGGTTTTCTTTTAAATTATGGTTTACACCTTATTGGAAGATAAACGCCAGGGTTAACTACCTCGAAGCATAAATTATGGAAAATTTATGTAGTGGGATGGGCGCCACTTGGTAATGGCAGCAAACGGTGTTCTATGGAGACAATTGCCCACTATCAAATAAACAAATTAACTTCAGTAGTTTAAGTCCTTTACACTGAGCCCTTAAGGCGGTTGGTCGTGGAGCTAAGAAGAAACAAACTTTTACGCACATAAGGTTTAGTAACAAAGGATCTCTACTTCTCCCACTACTTTGATTAGCCTTCTCAAGTAATTTATACATAAGCATATAATAGTATTCATATTATCTTATACGAATATGTTCTTTTTATGACTAAGGTATGCATAACACACCTTTTTATAAATAAAACATAATATTTCTTTTATGAAATAAATGGAACCCTTAGCTTTATATATATACACTAATACTTATAATTTGTATATGGTCATATATTTGTAACATATATATAATATATATATATATATATATATATATATATATATATATGTTCTTTTTTTAGAAACATTCTTTATGTATGTCTAGACAAAACCACATACTGTTTTACTATAACCTCTAACACTTTGCTAAAGTAGTGGCTTAATTTAGCAAGGTTTATAGTAACTTACACCATAGTATCTTAGCTAGATATTTAAGGTGAATAGTAATCCTCCTAGGATGAACCTGTGCCCCCACCTAGCATAATTCAATATGATAAGTCATGATATGATCAACCAATTACCTTTTCTTATACGTGCATTTGGTTACTTATCGTTTAGTCGTAGTGCCATTCTTTAGTCTTCTAGGTTTAATCTAAAATTTATAAAACACAACGCTAGCTCGAGGTCCACTGGTGGGGCCTTGGCCTTGACCTCCTCACCACGGCCGCTTACATAATTCATAATTACATTTACAAGAATAATAGTTCAATAGGGGTTGAATTTGAGGGATGTTACACTATGCGACCATATTTCCCTGTTGTGCCTGCTCCATGGGCTCTAGGCCATTCGACTTCTACATTGTGAACCTCAGCTATAGCTTTTGCAACATCCTTGGGAAATATAATGCATTAAGGATATCATCATGTTTTCTCCAATACTCTGTTTGCAGACCATGATATTCTTCCAAGCTTGTGATCATATAGCGAAGACCATTTAAACCTTGTTGTTGGGCCATGGTAGCCCTTTTTTTATATTACAAAAAGTTTTGAAAATATTTTACTCTCACTTCCATCCCATCCTTGGAATTTTCTTAAAGCTCTAAATCCGCATAATCCTCATTTTTTCCTTGATGTGCCAGAACTCCATGCAATTTACCATTGGAAGTTGATATATCTCCCACCATGTCTCCACCTTGTTCAGGATCTATTCCATTCTGTCCTGATCCTGCAATTTCCTGTTTGTCCTTGCCTAATTTACCAAGAAACCAAACAATCATTAGTATTTAACACAAAAGACCTTCATTGCAAGATCCGAAACAACCAAAGAAAATGATTTTCATATTTATAACGTAATAATTCAATCTATCAACCTGTCAACATATTAAATGCAATGAGATTATTTACCATGTATGCATCACTATCATAATTAGCATTCTCACAATGCCATCAGATACTTGTACAACATTCCTAAATATTCTTATTAAACTACTTGGAACCCATAACCATTCAATTCATTTAAGGTAGATAACTGAGAAACTCAGTATGGAGAAGGAGAAAAGTAGAAAAACAAGCACCAAAAAAAGCTCAAGAATGAGAAACTCAAGGTAGACACATCACTATCATGGAGTGAAGAAGGAAGTATGGGGTCGTGGTTTGTTCAGTAACACAGAGATCAAGTCATTGGTGCATTATAACATGCATGAAAATAGATACATGAGACATGGAATTGTAGCAAGGGAAAGGCAATTCACAACAAGGAAGTGTAATGGCTTTGCTTCTTAGTGCCATTTATCTATATTAACCCTTATATGCTATATAGTATATACATATTCAAACTTTGCATAATAGGTGTCTAATGGTTTAGATTTACATGGATGTGTCTATATACAATGTACATATATGTATTTGAATGGAGGAGGGTGGAGACCAAGAGGCCTATTATGGAGGATGCACTTTAGTGATTACATAAAAAGGAGCAGAGGTAGGGGAGGATGATCCACGCCCGTTTGGAGGGGAGGATATTAAGAGTGAGGAGGCTAATGTGCTATCCTCAACAACAACTTATGTAGAGAGTGAGCCACTCACCAATGGCCATCCATCTCCAACCTTAGCGCTTCTTCTATAAGAGGACAAGCCATTCATTTGCCTGTAAAAGAGGTAGAAATATTAATGATTGTATATGACTCATGATGATGAGACACATTTATTATATAGATGATATAATTTTGTATTTATTAGTCTTGAATGGGAAACTATCAGGATTCAGTATCCACAGTTAATGTTTGATTTCTTTTGATTTATCATTTGGCATCCACTACATCATATATATTGGTGATTTTCCATATTTATGTGCCCATGTGATTATTTGATGTGGTTGTTCGTTTACATTTTAAAAGAAATTGGAAAAAATTAAAAATGAATTTATTTTGTATTTTTTGATGCTTGCCACAGTTGGCCGATTTTTTATCTGATTTTTATGATGTCTGGATGTCCAAACCCTCAGCAATTTTTTTCCAATGCCAATTTTTTCAACAATGTGAACTCATTCTAAAAATGGTTTACTTGTTATTGGATTTCACAAGAAATTAAACACACGATAAGTAAAATATACTAGGAGGATAATACCAAGGGAGGATATACAGTCCTCTTAGATTGTCTCACATATCTCAAATTCTAGTTAAGAATATGAAAATCCTTGTTAGATTTTTACCTTGTTTAGCTCAGATAGCCTTCTCCACAGACATCTGGGTGCACACAATCTTTAGATATAGCAACAAAATTGTACAAAGGCAACAACAGAGAGGGTGCATTTAAAGCAGGTTCCTACAACATTTGTTTTCATAGGCCCTTGTGCAAAGTAGAGTGTGAGGGAGGTGCAGTTATGTAGGAGAGAAGAAGGTGCATGCATGTTGAAAACCAATTTCAGTATATATTTCAAGTTTTGCTACCTTCAGTTAGACTCAATTCATTGTTGTTCCAAGTTTAGCAAGTTCCAAATTCTAGTTTATTTCTACATCAGTTAGGCTCTAGTTCAATTGAAATCATCTTTCAGTTCCATTTTGTTTTTTTTAATAAGTTCTATTTCTTACTTAGAGATGAGAAAAGGGTTAGTTATGGTGCAATGGTGTAGGAGTATATTTATGATTTTATCTCCATGAGAGAACACTAAACTGCGTATTCTCCCATGGAATCTAGGTGTAGCAATCTAGGACAGAATTAGGGTGTTAGGGTTAGGGGTTCTTACCTAACCCAGAGCAAAATGATTTAGCGTTTGTGATTGTAAACCTTACTTGTGATTCCTATCCTACAAAATAGATACAGTGTGCATCACTAAGATGCTTAGCAAGTTTATGTTTTTGAGACATAGCATTAGAGTTTACTATTTTCTAGATTCAATAATACAATGATGTAGAATTGAGAGCTTTGTTTTTCCATGTACTTTCTATTAGTGTTTCCACCAACATGTGTTTGTAGATTATAGTATTAAGATATTTCAGTTTTGATATGTTTAAGGCTTAATATTTTAAGCTAAATAGAGTTTAGATATTATTTGAGTGCAGAATCTTCTTACCATGGTTTAAGAAACTTCCACTTGGTATCAAATAACATTTAATGAAACTTTATCGGAATCAGAATATAGGACCACAACCTGTGTAAGGGAGTTGTTGAATAGTTTCAAGCATTGATGTGAAGATTCCCAGAATATTTCGATGATTGGAAGGTTGTATTTGGTCTTAGTTGTTGATCTATTTTGGTGTTTGTTTCAAAAGTTGCAGTAAAATTTTTATTTGAGAATTTTTTTCCAAATATTGTGAGGATGGGTCATTTGATCTATGTATCTCCTCATTATCATTTGGTTGACAATAGTTAGGAGTTGCTCGAATCTTATTCATTATAATTGGCCATGGTAATCTGAAGGTCGGATTTGATTTAGATCATCTTGCCTTGCATCCTTGTAGGTTCTGTTTTTTATTTGGAAACATATTAGCAATGCCATCATTTAGGCTTGCAACGTGGCTAGATTCTTCCCGTGAGTGGAGTAGAAGGTTTAGTCCATCAAGTTTTCCAAATCGAATATTGAAGGCCACAAACATGATGTTTGATTTGTCACGGGATGGAGAAATTTTTGTTTACAACTCATTTATAATTTTATGGTTTTTCATTTTGTAACATATACAAGGGCAGTTAAAGCTAAATATCAGCAAAGGTTGGCCAAAAAACATCTGATATCCTATCTTTGAGTCGTCCTTTAATGTAGCCATATTTGGGAATATATATATATCCATACACCTATGTTAGCAAATGCATGTTTTTTGTTTTACAATTCTCTATTCCCTGTACATGTTATCCTTGAATCTTGCATCTCCTGATTGTATGCATTTTACTTTTTTCAAATATGGTGTTGGTGGTTCCCGAATGCTGATTTGAGATGGTACCTATTGTAATATGTATATGAAACTAACTTAGAAGAGCAATTTATTATCATAGGAAGTTTAGGAGTGCCTAAAGATTCAAGTATTCGGATGCCTTAGAATCATCTATGTAACCCAAAAGTTATTCTTCAAACTTCTACATTAAAACATCCATCCAACAAGTTTGTATTCTTCAATTTTGGAGTTCAGGTTCACAATTAGAGGTCGCAGTTCTATCTGTCAACAAAGACTGTAGAAAATTATTGTCTAGCCCACTCCATGATAACTCAAAGGGTAAGAATACAGAACTAATAAAAACAACACAAAAGAAGAACTAATCCATGTCCTACCCTCAATTGAAAGTAACAAAGCATCCACACTGGATATATTTCATTCAAACAAGGACTCATGAAGCCAGTAAAATATGATTTAATGAAAACAATAGAAAATCCAAAATATTAAGAACTGTACTAAAACAAATAAAGGTAACCTTTCGAAAGCTGATACTGGAAGTTGCAGAACCATCTGCACTTTATACATTTAGACCTATATTTCTCAATAGCTCAATATACGAATTGTTCTTCAAAATAATGGCATGCAGGCTAAAACCTATTCTTCCAAAAATAGTATTCTGGAAGAAGGAAGATTTTTCAAAGGAAAGCAGACCTTGGACAAGGTTACTATAGCCAAAGAGATCATTTATACTCCAGAAATTGGAATCATATTATTATGTCCACAAATGACCAAGGAATTCCAAAGAGAATTGAGAGTCTAGATTAAAGCAAACAATAATAGCATGCATCTCCCAAACAAAACAAACAATGCAGAAAAATTTAAATTACGACTAAAATAGAAATAGCAAGTGGGTAAACCTTGAGCGATAAAAGCTACAGATGCACATATCTACTGAGTTAATACAACAGTCGGCAAGGATGAAGGATGTCTAGTCACTCTGAACATTTGAGCAAACAATTCTAATGCCAATACCAAGATCTTGCCAAATAATGTCCTCTAAAGAATAGCATGGGCTAGCTGCGCAATCCTGGAAGGATGCAAAGAGCCCCTAGCTGAAGCTCTTGAAGCCATCCAAGATTTTGAAGCTCCCCTAATACTCAATATTGAAAACCCTAGGGTCTATGCATTGGCATCCTTAGGGGCCCTTCCTAGCTGTGACGTGCTCACGAATGTGCCCTCTGTTAATGAAAGGTTCGAATTGGATATCTAGGATTTACTTCTGAGTGATTGGGTGTTTGCATTTGCAGGTTTTCAGTGGTTCTTTGTCACTAAGTGCATAACAAAAAAACAGAGCAGTCTCATGTCACCTTGCTCACTCCATTCAACTACTTTAAGTGGAAGGTCGAGATGGTAATCCAACTATGATCTATGGGTCTCTTCAAGGTTACTATGGAGATAGAAAATGAGCTAAACTCTGTTGTTGATAAGTCCAAGTTTTCTAATAGGATGGATGAAGCGTATGACATGATTTGTCTCAGTATCTGAAGAGACCTCTTGTTTCATGTTGATAGTCTTACTACTCCAAATGAAGTTTGTCTTAAGCTTAAGTTAATATTTTGAAGTAGTGATGAGTTGAGGGGCCATCAACTTGAGAAAGAGTTGATCTCTATGAGCTCTAGTAGTTTCGATGCCATTCAAGACTTCTTCACCAAGTTTAAATCCTTGGTTCTTTAGCTCAACCAATGTGGCATTGACAAAAAGGAGGAGCAACTGATTTTTCCTATACTTTCAAAGTTGGGGCTTGAGTATTCTATCTTTGTTTTGACCTTCCATTCCACCAAGTTAACATTGCGAAACTAGAGAATGCCATCCTTAGTAGAATTCATGGAGTCTCTTACTCAAGAGCAAGACAAGTTGGTCCAGATGGGAACCATCAAGCCATCAAAAGACCAAGTTCTTACTGTTGGTGATTCGAAGCAAGCAAAGGAAAATAAGAAGGCCAAAGATTCAAATCATCCAAAGAAGAAGAAAGACAAGGAGAAGTCCAAATCTTCTGAAGGGGATTTGTATCCTAGCAAGGAGAAAGGGAAGAAGAAGGAGAATTCAAAATGCACCTACCCTCACAAGGTTTGGAACCATGAGAGTGCATGCATGAAGAATACCTTTGACATGATGGCACATATCCTAGAGAATAAAAATATTAGCCGCTCGCATGAAGTTGAGGGACCCTTTAGATGCAATCGTGCATTCGCAAAACGTGGGAGTATTCAGTAAAGCCAAAATGCACAAGCGTTTTGTAGAACTAGGCATGGGAGGGCTCTGAGCCTGCCATGTTAGTTAACATGTAGGATATGATTCCATAACACGCGCGCATTATAGATCACCATAACGCACGTGCCTTTTCGTTAATATAACAAAAAGAATAGTCTGCGGACTACGGCCTCCATTTGTTCATGGAAAACCAAAACGCTCGAGCGATTAGTGCTTCCAAAAATGCATTGGAAAAGTGAAAGGAGGACAAATTCGAAGAGGGAGGGAAAATTCAAAGAGGGAGGAGGGTGATTTCATCTTGCAAGGAGGATTGGAAAGGTAGGCATCCAAACATTCATCATTTAATCAATAAAACTATAAATTTTTATGTTTCCCTAAATTTAAAATCCATGTAAATGAAATTCCAAAACTAAAAATTTTAAAAATTGTTAATTAACATATGGAAATTCCTCCATATTATCAATCCCCTTAATGAATTTTGCATCGACCTAAGCAATAAGGGATTTGAATCCCAAAACAAAATTTTCTTCAATATTTTTCCCACATCTAAATTGCATATTGGAAAAGAAAAACCATCCACCATTTGGCTAGGAGGAGGAACTATGGACTATAACCTACCCTATGTTTTTGTCCCACACATTTTTTTACCCTAAAAATGTCCAACCAATGTATGTGAATCCAACCCAATGGCATGATGAATTTTACATCATCCCCCAAACCCCAAGGGACTAGGTTCCCCTCCTTTGCAGACACTTCGCTTACTTTGTTGCTAAGATGAACTACCACATCTTTTTTGACCTCCTTCACCAACAAGACACTCAATATATGGTTTTGGGTCTTCATACCTAGCAACCGATAAGAGATTTATTTCATGGAACAAGCATAGATCAACCCTCACATTCAAAATATTGCCCCTTCTTAATGACGCAAGGGACTTCACCACCAAATCTTCCTCATCATACACTAGATTTTGAGCAAGGAAAGGGCCACGGAAATGAAATGAATTAGATACAAAAGAGAAATTTCTGAAGGTAGAGTATGATGAATAACATCTTCCCCAATACCTCGACTCTAGAAAGGTGTACATAAAGTGCTTTTAAGGCCCCCATTGTCTTGATCCTTCATTAATAATTGATTTAGGAGCTCTCTGTCATCAATCATTAATTGATTTACATGTAGTTGATCCTCATCTTCCACTTTGGTTTACATGTAGTTATTATAGTATTTTGAGATGATATTTATTTTTGTAATGTGTTCATTCTTGCACAAAGTTTGTACATTTTTCATTTTTAAGAGATGTCATTATAGCACACGTATATGTTTCTAATGATTTGTTTTTTTAATTTTTTGATTGTAGTGATGATTATGGATGCACATTCAGACATCCAAAGAGAAATTGGGAGTCTCAGAGAAATTCGAGTCTCAATAACTATTGTTGATGATAGGCACTGTATGCTTGCATCCAATTTGGATGCAATGATAGAGACCTTTAGTAGGTCTAATGGTGCACTGCACGATATTGCTACATACAAAGATAGAAAGATGCAAGAATATGCCAATAGAATTAGCTACAAAGAAGTTAAGAAGTTGAAGATATCAAAACAACATATGTTTTCCCTTTTTAGAGATCCACAGACGGGTGAAATCCTGAAGGAAAACAAAAGGAATATTTCTATCGAGTGGTGTACATATAAACCATTCATAGATATGTGGATGGACTGATGGTACATGGTGTTTGATCAACCACCACATAACAATAGGGAAATGCCTCTATATTTTTTGTGAAAGATGTATGCAGAATTTGTTCTAGGGAAGCATGTTATTTATTTTGATATCTTGGAGTACCAAGGCATTGCAATGGGGATGCCTCGACAATGTCCCAATGCAAGGCACATAGATCCCAATCGTCCAGTAGCTCCACCTCGCAGGAAGCTACCAAAGCCAGATGTGTTTCCTGCACATCAGTTGGTCCCAGAGATGCAGGAATCATTCCTACTGTTGGCACGGGTGGTTGTTGACCATAGCACGTATCTTCAAGGTACATACCAGGAAGGGCCATCAGAACCACCATCTATGGGATGAGTAGATCCACCACATTTGGGTGGGGTAGATCCACCACCTTCCAGTGGTCGAGGAGCATCTAGTAGTGGCACTAGACCTGCACACAATGAGCATAGCCGAGAGACCCACCCATACACACTATGCGGCCATCCTTGATCTGGTCCTATCCAAACAGATGATACCTTTACTAGGTATTTTACATAGGTAAGTAAATGGTTAACAATTTAGTGTCATTTGTAAATTATTTTTCCTTACTATACACATATATAGATTGCTAATATTTTTAATGATTTTAAAACTTGTAGTTTCTATAAGAAGGGCACGAGGTTGAAGACCTTTCCACTAATGATGCAGAGCATAGTCCGAAGGCTCATGCACCAGCATAGTCTGATGTAGAATATGTTGTCATACTTTCAGTGACAACAACTCATACTGAGGTAACTATTTCAACATGACATTATTTTAATACATGAGTAAATGGTTAACAATTTAGTGTCATTTGTAAATTATTTTTACTTACTATACACATATATAGATTGCTAATATTTTTAATGATTTTAAAACTTGTAGTTGCTACAAGAAGGGCGTGAGGTGCAAGAGGCTCTTGCAGTAGAACCTTTTGATGTACAAGATGTTGTCATACCTTCCGCAACAACAACTCATGCTGAGGTAACTATTTTAACATGACATTATTTTA
Organism: Larix kaempferi; assembly: GCA_027924585.1. Classification (NCBI taxonomy): domain Eukaryota; kingdom Viridiplantae; phylum Streptophyta; class Pinopsida; order Pinales; family Pinaceae; genus Larix; species Larix kaempferi. The sequence continues at coordinate 16,577,363 of BSBM01000286.1, read as the reverse complement.
ATACATGTTATTTTTTTATCACATGTTACTTAATTAGTGCTACATGATCTAATATTTACAATTTTCTAAATTGTAGGTTGTATATCCCCCTCAGAGGAAAATGATTTCATCTAGTGAGTTCCCCCCTGGTGGTAATACAAGAGATAGCATGCCCATAGGGACACAACGGGTGGCAGAACATTTCTTAGATTTGATTGAAGTATACAATACATCGGTATGTATTTCATCATTGATAGTTTTTTAATACATGCTATCTCATTGGCCAATGCATTTTTAACTATGTCACTAATTGGTGATTGTAGCCACCAGCTTCTATACTTAGGAGACAGTCAGTAGTTGCCACTCCTCGTAGTTCAAATGTGCAAAAGGGACAAGTGTATAAGAGAGGATCCAATCCTAGAAAGGGTGTGCATGTCCTCTATAGAAGACACACAGGAGATCCATCTACCCCTCACCTAACAAGGGTCGTAGATGTTGCAGTTAATGTCACATTTGTAATAGGCACAAGTCATACATAGGTAACTATTTCAACAATTACAATGAATAGTATTTAACCATGTTACTATATTGTTTATTCATGAATGTATAACTATTTCCCAACTTAGTGATTGTATCCATTAGTGGTAGTAGTACCCGACCCCTCTGCTCAATCCATGGTTCTGACTGAGTCTCCTCTTGTGGTGATATGTTCATTAATGACCAAGTCTTTTTATTCAATTTACCCAAACATGTTGATCAATGTTGAATTGTTGAATTATTTGAGATATGATCTTTTATTTGCAGAGCACAACTATAGAGAGGCCTTCCATGAGGATTTGGTGAGTATTTTGTCATAAATAATTTGGACATAAGTTAATTTTTTAAGTTTGTTAATGGTAGGGTATTAGTGCAGTTATTTTATAAAAATAATGATCTTTTTTTTGCAGACTAGTGAGATGCATAGCGATCCTAGGGAGATGGTCGATAGAGGAAAGTCGGGGAAGAACAAGCGAAAGATTTATTTTCGATGTTGCATAGTCCTATATATATGTATTTTGACATACATGTACACATTGTTGTACTTAGGGATACATGTACATCGACATGCCATTTAAGGGCCGACTACTTTGCCATATTTTGTATTAGAAACATTCGGCTATCAATGCATGATACAATATATTCCATATTTTATCTTGAGTTTCCACTTGTGCTTGTGATGATTTATCTCTTCCACAAATTGATAAATTATGCTATTGAAATTTATATAATTACATTTTAAGCAATTTATTCTCTTACATTTATTGCATTGATCAAGTAACATCTCACCATTGTGTTATGAAAACATTATCTTAATGGAAAAAACTAATAATGTCTTTCAACAGTTCATTGAGCTTAGTACATGCATGCTAATTTGATATCTAATTTAAAATTGTGGTTTTTGTCATCTCCAAGGGTTCATACCCATTGATCGAGATTATTGTTGCAAGGAAAACATGTTGCAAGGTAAAAACAAAAGTTAACAAAATAAGTCAAAATATGTTTGAATAACCTTTTTCATGTAAAACATGCTACGCATATCATCAATGTAATCCTATGAAAATATCACAAACTAAGAGGAAGTCTAATTGATGATACACATTTCATCAATGCTACTGTATTTCATCAAACAATATGTACACTCACATCTATGAAGTTTGGTTGAAGTGTGCCTACTATAGCATGCTAAGCAAAATGGAAAAGTATCAAGTACAATGGCAAGGAATGCATAACTAAAGTGTAATAAAATTCATTGATCCTTCATGTACATATGGTCAAATATATGTAACAAATAGACCCTAGTTTGTAAGACCCTAGTTTGTTCCAATTTGCTAACCAATAGCTAGTCATGAATTCGCTCTCATAAAATCATTGAAGATATGAACCCTATCCTAAACCCTAGTATGTAAGACCCTGGTTTGTGCATTACCTCTTTTATATGTCCATTTTCCACTTTTCATAATGAAAAAGTAATCATACAGAATCCATGGAAAATGAAATACCTAACTAGTTTAATTATCTTCCTTGATAATGTTGTTTTAATGAAGAAAAATAAGATGTTCATGGTCCTATGTTTGTAAAAAGGATGGATTATCCTCATATGAAAATGTATTTAAAATTGAATGTACTTGATTGATACAAACGATGATGCAATGGTTGTTCATTGTGATTACGCAAGTATTCCCCCATAACTTGATGGAAAAGGTTCATGGCGAATTTGATCTAACAAAGATAGCAAGGATCAGAGGGATATCATTGATGAAACATCACCTCCATTTTTTATTTGGAACTTTGAATTCTTAAAAATGACATTAATTACTCAAAATGAAAATATAAGGGAACACAAA